>JAAAKQ030167888.1:0-12561 GCA_010016005.3 Zanna intricata
CATTCTCCAACCCCGCAAGAATAAGTCCCCCCCTCCCCGGGAAAAAACAACAAAGCGGGGGTTCGGGAAAAAAAAAAAAAAAAAAAAAAAAAAAAAAAAAAAAAAAAAAAATCACAGAAAGTACGATGTAGTACTTGAATACTGTTCTAAGTTTTCTAAAGATTTAAATCACTTGAAGTGATTAGAAATTATCACTTTTTAACAGTTCCCATCTCGTTACAAATATGAATAGGTCTACATTCATATTTTAGATCTAAAATCGGTAGGTAACAATTTTCTGAAAGGAAAGTACATTATCAATATGAACAGTATGAAATGAGTTTACGTTCTATAATCAATACTACAGAGGTATGCTTGAAAATAAAGTTGAACCTGCGATACTGAAAAAAATGCGTTGTTCAGAGTGAGAAAATATTGAATAATGTTTGGCCACACATAATACATTAACTCTTGAAATCAATGGAAAATTTGACTGAGAAGTTATGATATATCCTCTTTAAGATCCAGATATATCCTCTATAGACTTCGTTTTATTTATGGAATCAAATTTCGCAGTTACAAAAAAGTAAAATTAAATTTTACTTCTTTGAGCCCAGAGCTCAATACAAATAATTTTTTTTTCTGCTGACATAAAAGCTAGTACAAAGATAGGAAAAGTGTGCAATTAAAGCTGAGAACAGTTATGTTAAAAAAAAAAATAACTTTTTTTAATTTATTGAAAACAATTTTAAAGTAACAAAATCATTTTTTCTTTACTTATCTCAGGATCATCCAACAAATTAATAATTTTTCATCAATAGCAAGTTATTTTGTTGTTAAAAAAGAATTCATAAATTATAGTAAGAAAAAATGGAGCTATTTTGCCGTAGAATGAGTGATTCTCTGTTTGCACCGAGAGGGAAGAGTGGAATTATCTGCGTAGAAAAACGTTAAACTACGATAAAAAATTAAAATCGTAACTAACCCCTACCCAATGAGATTAGAATTTATTTAGAAAAGATAAATAATAATTTTTAGAAATTAAAGAAATAATTTTTGTTTAACCTCCTGAACCACCGTTAAGGTATATCTTCAGAGGATGAGAAATGAATGAATTGTAGCGTGTGTGAAAAATGCCATGCCTCACCAGGATTCGAACCCGGGATCTCCAGATGAAAGACCGAGACTCTACCACTCGCACCACGGAGGCCGGCATAGAGATCTTAAGTTAATTTTTTTGTACGAGTTGTCTCTGTACATGAAATTTTTTTAAATTTTCTTAATTTTTTTTCATGTTAATAATACTTGCTACTAATAAATATACTTTTAATAGATCTGTAAAATTTAAGTTTTTCTCTGAAATTTTATTTTATTGTTCGGGAGGAAAAGTAATTAAATTCAACGTATTATTCACTCCACATTAAAACTTTCAAATAATAAGGAATCGATAGTTTCAAATGAGGAATATTTAAAAACCAAAAAAACGAATCGGAAAGATAGAAGAGCAGTAATTAAAGAATTGTACCAGTACCAGATAAAGGCTATGAAAACAAAGGACATTGAAAGCTAGTGATTTAACCTAATAATAAATAGGTGTAAAGGAAAGATTCTTCCTAATCACTAACCTTGTTTAATATGCGTATCAAAATACCTTATGATTAAAACTTCTATAGAAGTCTTCCTTTGCCTTGAAAGAAATAACTACAGAAGGAAGCAAAATAAATTTTATAATATTCACAGATGATATCTGATTATGGAAAAGATATTCAACTTATGATTTCAAAATTATATACTATTACAGAACAGGAATAAAATTAATGTTAGGAAACAATGAATTTCTACACAAAAAAAGAAAAATTTAATAACTAAAACAGGAAAGATACTTTGACAAGATATTAAAAGAATATAAAATTACTGAAAACAAAATAACAATGGTTAACAAAAAATTTAAAAAAAAGAACAATTATGTAGTAAGATGAGTTGAGTTAAAGTTCGCTTCAACTCAAAATATAATTTTTTCTTAAGTTAAGAATTTACGTTTTGAGTGTACTTTTCAAGTACTTTTGAACGAATGCTAAACATGGATAGAAGAACATAAATTGGGTAGTAGAAGTGAAGTGAAAAGATAATTAGGAGATTAATGAAAATAGAAACTTATTCAGAACAATTCAATGTAGGAAATTTATATGAAAAAAACGTTGAGAGAAGGATTATTAGATGATGAAAAATAAAGGCTGAAAAATGGTAAACTTATAGAGTCTAAAATGTAATAAGAATTATCAGGATTTTAAGGGGACGGTATTGAAGTAGGGTACTTACCTAAGGTCAGATAGCCAACCGTATGGTGATAGTATATTTATATGTTTATAATAAATGGATGTGGTTTTTATTTTCAAACCATAAATGATATCAAAAATAAATAAAATCTTATCACAGATTTTCTGATAAGAAACATAAAATTATATTTAAGTTTTGTTTACAATTTACAAATTATTGATTATTAATTATTTTATAAGTATTTTATTGATATTTACAAATAAATGGTTTTATTCATATATTTCCTAATCATGCTAGCTGACGGTTTTCATTTATTGCTATACATACGAGTATTATAGAACAACACTATTTTTTAGCCGGAAACATAGCGCAGGGTTGATGACTGCTAAAATACAAACTGATTGCATATGGAGGGAACCGGTTGCAAAAGCTGGGTCACGCGCTGCCCCCGGTGCCCCGGTGGGCGTGCTTGCCGACCAGGAAGTGATTTAGGATGCGGGTGCCGGCTGTGGTCGCACAAGAGTACACGGACTTTAGTTCGTAGCAATACTACTTATCCACAACGTCATCACCAACGAATACAATACCATCGTATTACGGTCAACTACTGCCATATCCTTCCAGTTCTTTAAAAAAAAAATTGTATCATTACTGTACGTCATCTTGAACCCAGATTATAACACGTGAACGTCAAACAATGGCTGTCAGCTTTTTTCTATGAATTTTCTCTCATATATTTTCTCATTCCACGAGAAAAAATATGATTATAAATTTAAAATATTTATTAGTAATTTTTTTTCATTGAACAAATAAAATGTTTTTTTTTTTTTTTTAAGTACTGAATTATAAATAATGTACAGATAGATTTTATTAAAAATAAATAACAAAACAGAAAAAAATAAGAAAGTATTTGTATTATAACAATTTAAAAATTTTCATGATTCAATTACTACTATTGTATTGTATTTTTGCATCAATGCATACTTTCAATCAAGTATTGCATTGAAATACTGATTAACAGCTTTCTATAAACGGGGAATACAGTTTTTAGTTCTTTATGTTTTAGTATTACTAACAAACAACTTAAATTAATTTTATGTATATATAAAAAATTTTCCAAATTGCAAAATTAACTTTTTTCTAAAAAAAAAAAAAAAAATTTTTTTCGTGTACTACTATTTGTGTGCTTTGCAAATACTTTACTATATACTAGAATTTCAATAAATTAACATAATTTTAAGGTCAAACTAATTTTAAATTATGTGCAAACATGTGAGTTTTAATAGTATTACAAGTATTAAATTTAGTTTTAAAAAAAAAACAGGTTTCTTTAATATAATTAACAACTGATAATAGATTTAGATTAACACTTAATTAATAATTTTAATTAATTGTTAATTAAAACTATAATAAAATAATAAATCTTATCAAATCTCTACTGAATAACAATCTCCATCAATAATTATGAAAAGATATGCTAGGGATCTTAAACTGATGAGTTCGTACAAGGAGGAATTACGTCCCTTTGTGTACTGTGGTTTAAAAAAAAAAAAATTATTTTCTGTCTGATAAACCACCTAATTTTATCTCATTAATTTTGGATTTATAAATTTCTTATTTTTTCACTAATAGTAATTATAACATATTTTTATTACTTAGTAACCAGTATAATTTTTAGATCAACATTCAAGTTATTAAACCCAGTAACCGAAAGTAGATCAAATGAGCAACAGATCTCCCTATAAGCCGTTTGTAATTTAATCTACCGCTCTAAAAATTGTTATAATATGAATACATACTAATAATAAAAAATTAAATCGGTCAATTTAATAAAAAAAATAACTGAAAAAGATCACAATAAAATGTTTTGAAACTCATATAGAAAATTTTGGATACAACTGTTTCATAAGAATCACAACAATAGAAAACACAACAATTAAAGTAATATGAATATTCATCAGATCATATTTCCATATGACTGTTATATGTCAGAAGTCCTAAAAATTATAAGTACAGTAGTAATATACCATTACATAAAGAAAACTTTAATTCTTAATCCTTAAACTAGGATATTTTCCATCAAAAGTAGTGCAATTTATCGCAAATAATTAGACCATTTAATATATATTCAAAAATTTCAGTTACATTATTTTAATAACCAGCATTTTTTTTTTAATAACAAAGAAAAAAATAATACAATATTATAAAACTGAGAGTTGTCTTCATGAAATAAATATTTGCGGTTTTCAAACACTAATATAGTAAATCGATACTTAACATATATATATTACTACATGGATGAATAAATAGGAAAAAAAAAACTAACATGTAATTAATACATGATTGCAGTTGTTTTCAGTTATTAAATATGTCAAGTTGGAAAAAATAAGATGAAACAATTTTTTTTTTTTTATCTGGAGTCATTGCATTAAAATAATATATAAATTTCGTTAAAGTAATATTTTACATTCACAAAAAAAAGAAAGAATTCCATTGCTTTGTGATCTACCAAGATAGAATTAACATTAAAGGGAAAATTCTCGGATAATACATACAGTGCGACAGACAGCTTTTTTTTCCGACTTTTCAAGAAAAATATGGCATTACTTTCCGTCGTATGTTGGTAGAGGCTGAAATGACTACGTTTTCAGGAACAAGGAATACAGAAATCATTTAAAATGATTCACTAAAAATCACTATATCATTCACTTAAAATCGCGTTTCCTTAAATATATATATATAAATATATATATATATATATATATATATATATATATAGAAACCTATAGAGATGCTAATACATATATTAATATTTCCGTAGCTGCTTCGCTCGCGTTATATAGCTACTTGCATTTCCACTCGCAATCAGGGGATAATAACCAGGCCAGTCAGGGGGATAATTAGAGGTCAATTTTATTAATATAGAGGGATCCCCAAATGTTAATAAAATTATTCTTGTGAGAATAATAATGATAAATAAAATTGAAGACTTTTCAATTAATTTAAAAAAAAAAATCAGATTGTTATTTCTTCAGAGCAACAGTCTGGTCTGTACAGTACTCTTTCGTTCAAAACAGTCGGGCTGCATCTTTAAAATATTGGTCAACTGATTACCCGTCCTTCATACGAGTAAGAATGTATTTTTCCCGCATCTTAGCGTTACCTGAAAACACCACTAGGAAGTGGATCGTACTTAGTTTCTCATTCTTTTATTTTATATTTTTTTATTTTATGTTATTTAGTACATACAGGTGGTAGGGGCAGTCAGTCGCATTGCAAATACATTAAAAGTAGCAAAGGACTGTATAGGTTGAGCCGCCGGCGCCGTGCCCCACTGTTGCACAGATAATAAAATCGAAATTCATACGATCGGAAAATGATTTTTAGATATATCTGATAGCCCAAATCTACTAAATATCGTTCAATGCAGTCAGGGGTGAGAAAAGTTTCAATCATTGTTCGAAATGTTTTTATCTTTATTCACCTCTTTCGAGGTCAATAAATTCAATTTCTAAAAATTTAGAAACGGGTTTTTAGGTAATCACACGATTATCTAAAGAGCTTAAGGTTAGATTATCGCATGATTAAAGTTTATGTCCTACTTAAGTCAGTTACCGTTATACGGATTTGAATACTAGATCGTGAATACCGGAGTTCTTTGGTGGTTAGGTTTCAGTTAACCACAGATCTCAGGAACGGTTGACCTGAGACAAGACTTCACTTTATTTACATTTACACTTATCATCCTTATTCATCCTCTGAAGTAATACGCGTACCTTATGGTGGTTCCGGAGGCTAAACAGAAAAAGAAAAGAAGATAATCACATGAAGATTGATTATATTCACCAAAAATCAAGTTGTTACCAAAAACACAAAAATCTGATGTGGACATCACATGACTTCTTTGTTTGCTTATTAAATTGCATATACACAGTTTTTTTTGTCTTTGTTTTTTTTTTTTAATTTTTAATGAAAAGTACATAAAATTTTATTTAGATTAAAAACTTACGATATTTTCATTTTTTTTTTATTTATTGTAAATATTTTTTTACAATCAGAGGTTAATAATTATTAATAAACCAACATATTTAAATTAAAAAAATATTTTAAAGAAAAGTTAAAAAAAGGAGATGAAGTCTGATTTGAACTGATGCGCCTTCCCTTCTAAGTTCCAAATATTTTATTTGGTTATAACTGAATCCAATGAAAATAAGTACCATTTATGATAGATATATCGTTGAAAATCTCACAATGAGGGCTTATTACTGCAGTTAAGAAAACATCAAAAATTCAAACTTTCTGGACTTTGAGCTTTTTTAAATAGTTTTGGTTTAGTCGATTGCAATCAAAAGGGGAGGTGCAAAACTAGATGTTACAACAGTCCTTCAACAGACCTAGATGTTACAAAATTTCAACATCCTATAGCTAATCGTTTTTAAGTTCTGCGAGATACATACTCATGTCTGTACGTACAGACATGATGCGAAACTAGTAAAAATTGGATTTAGTGATGTCAAAATAGATATTTCCGTTGAAATTTAAAAACCGAAATTTTTCACGACCACACTATACCCTTTACTTCTTACAATAAGCAAAAACATAGTTAGATTTTTTTTAAAATTAATTTTAAGCCTTTAAATTTGAAATTTTAAAAGAGGTAGAAATTGCATTTAGATTAAACACATAAAATATTACACATTTAGATTAAATATTTACAATAAATAAATATTCACATTTAGATTACACACACCAAAAATCAGGTTAATTTTACTAAGAAATAAAAAAAAAAAAAATAAAAAAAAGTAAATTTCATTGTTATTAGATTTTAACTCTTTGAACTCAGGATTTCCAAATTCAGTTTATCTTCAGGTTTTTGCTGGGCGTTGATTATTATTCACTCACTACTTATTTTATAGAAATATAGCTATCATAGAAATATGTATAAATCTTTGTGGCTCGATAATCTCCGAATCTAAATTAATTTCATTGAAATTTAAATACGCTGTAGTAGTCTATCTGAAGTTTGTATGTAAAAATTTTAGGGAGATTGTTTGAGTTGTTCTTGGTTTTCGCTGAATTTAATATTGAAATAATTTGAGCGGGGCAAGTTAGACGCTTCTAACATTGTCGCAAGTTGGAACGTTGATTTTTCTTTATTTACTTTATCTATTGTTAGCAATATTAAATCAAATTTAAAAAATATTAAAACCAAATTAAATTAAGGAATGGTCTTTTTATGCAGAACTGCACCGGAGTTTTTTTTCCTCAATCTACTAGAATGACAAATGTGTAATAACTATCCTTTGTTATAATTAAATTAATTTCGTTTTATTTATATTGGAATATTAATTCAGAACTTTACAACGTTAATTTTCATAAAATGGCATAAAATTTTATTTTTGAACCTAAATCTCATTACAATGCTATTGAACGCAACCTAATAAATGAGATGTAGGTTTAAAAATAAAATTTTTTTTTATACTTTCGTTAATTGCACTTTTATATGAAATATTATAATCAGTATTCCAAAACTATTATTTTTTTTTTCTTTTTTCGATTTTATTATAAAATAGTTTCTTTAGGTGAGAATAACTCACGAAAAAAAAGCTGGCAAAGGATGACATGAACTTGCTACAATAGCAGCCTACATTACCTTCCAGACTTTTTTCATTGCAATTTAATTTAAACATTAAAGGCCAACATTTTTTTTATACTAAAATAATTTCATCTTATTTAAAAGATAATTATTTTTAAATATTCAAAAAATAAATTACAATTTTTATGATAATTTATAAGAAACATTTTTCTACAGATATTAATACGTATAAATAATAAACGTATTATTAATACGTTAAGCAACAAATATGCTTAAATAAAGTTTTCTTAAATGTAACACCTCTTTCAATAGAGACTAAATTAAGAAAAATAAAATTTTCAGAAAATATTTCTGCATTTCAGGTCAGGGTCTATAATATTAAAAAAAAATCTTATAACACCGTTGTAGGACTCTTCCGTGTTGCGGTTTTTTCTGACATATGGAGATTAGAAAAATATTCTTTTGCAAATATTATATTTTTTTAATGTTAATAAATGCGCCTAACAAAAACAAGACTTTAATTACGCAAAATTTCGAGATGATAACCTTGCTGTTCAGATGACCTTGTTGTACAGATTAATTTCCTCATTCCCTTGACCTTTTAAATAAGAAAATTTAATGGCATCAATGCCCTAAATATAGAAGTAATTTGACCAATTTTGATCAAAATCTATCTATTAGTTCTGGAAATATAAGGAGTTGAACACCGAATACACACAAGTATATGCGAACATCCGGAAAATTTCGAAACGGTTTTTTCATTTTTAGGATTCATTAAGAGTCAAAAGTCAAGATCTGGTGAAAACCGTATGTACCATAATAGGACCGATTACAATACTTTCCGTTCAAAAGATATAGCTCTGCTGTAGCGATTGACAAGAAAATAATAATTGTAGACTTCTCTTGATAATTCTATATATGAAGTATAAACTTTCAAAAAAAACTTTTGAAAAATATTCAAATCAAAGGAAGATATAGCAAAAGAACAAAAAAAAAAAAGCAACATATATTTCAATTTTAATAGCTGGTGATTGAATTTTTTTTTGTTTTTTAATTTATTTATACTATCTATTAATATAAATGCATTGTAGATAAGATACTTGCTTTAATAAACATTTGTCTGAAATGCTTCTGAAGAAAATCTAAATTTTTTTTTTCATGATAATCCCACAACCCACTTAACAAATTTTGGAAAAAAATTAATATGATCCATGCCCCTTAAATAAAAATATTTTTGTCAAATTTGAAAAAATCAGTTTAATGAATCCTTAGATATAAAACCAAAAGCAGTGCTTCACACATAGGTGAACATGTGTGTACATACATACGCAAGTAATACATACAATATTCTTTCGGTCTAGATAAGTAGTTGGACCCTAAACTTAAAGATTTGCAAAAAACCCGACAACTCATTTTTTACGTAATCACGTAGCGTCTTGTCCTTTCATCCAATGGTCCTGGATTTGTATTCTGGTCAGGCATGGCATTTTCAGAAGCTAAAAAATTACCATTTCGTCCCATTCATACTCTGAAACAATACCTAATGGTGCCGACCTCCGTGGAGCGAATGGTAGCATCTCGGCCCTTCATCCGGAGGTTCCCGGTTAGGCATGGCATTTTTCACATACACTACAATTCATTCATCTCATCCTCTTAAGATATACCTTAACGGTGGTTCCGGAGGTTGAAAAACAGAAAAATACCTAATGGTGGTTTCGGAGGACAAAAAAAAAAAAGAAAAAGAAGCTATATTTGCCGGGAAGGTAAAACAAATACGGCTATTTTTGCTTAATAACTAAATTCATAATTAAAATTCTTCCTAAATAAAAGTAACAGTATACTAATACTAAGTTAAAGGGCATAGAATCACAAAGAAGATATCTTCTTAAATAATTTTGTAAATAAAATATTTCACAAAATCTATACAAATGATTGAAAACGGACAAATTGCTGTTAAATTGATCGATAATAAAAGTTAAATTATTTGACACTAGAATATTAATAAAACGAATAGTTAGATGTACAAAAGGACGAAATGATCAAAACTAACAAAGAAACTGAAACAAGTGCGAAAATAGTGGAAAATATTTATATGTGTATTTTATTGGATTTCCAGTAAAACAAAACATCAAATTTTTGTATTGTTTTTTTGTGAGTAATATATCAAACATTTTATAAAATAAACTCTTTCATCTCAATCGAATACAAGAAAAGAAACTATTTTTATGCCTTTTAAAAAGTATTGCAGATAATATTTATAACATTTTATATATATATATATAAAACATTAATAAAAAAATAAACTTTTTGTTTCCTTAAATTTGTACCCGGGAAGTGAAAATTTAAAAATTGTTACTTTTGTCAAATTTTAATAGAATATTTTGTTTAATATTAATTAAAACAATAGTAAATGTGTACAATTAAATACGAATATATTTACACTTTTCTTTCATAAAATCTAGAAATAAGCTTTAATTTCGAGTCGTAAAAAATTTGCATACGTTCGATCCAAAAATATTTCTATAAATTCTGATAATTTATAAATCATGATAAATATATTTCTGAAAAATATATTTTTTTTAATTTAGTAAAAATATCTGAATCGTTAGAAAAATTCACTCATTGAATTCCTTTCCTTCCTCATTGAATTTTTTTTTTCAATTCCTACAGATTGTTTTTATGTTAAACAAGCTTTCATTTTTTTCTTAGTTTCTTAGCTTTCTTCTCAGTTTCTGTAGAAATTAATTTCTATTAGAAAAACATTTCTGAAAGTATATGTTTGGAGCGTAGCTTTATATGGAAGTTAAACTTGGACGACCGGAGTATCTGAGAAGAAACGATTAGAAGCTTTTGAAATGTGGTATTACAGAGAATGTTAAAAATCAGATAGGTGGATAAAGTAAAGATTGTACAAGACTATACTTCATTCACAATCATACACATCATCCTCATTCATCCTCTGAAGTAATTCCTTACGGCAGTTCCAGAGGCTAAACAGATAAAGAGAGACGATAAAGTGACAAATTAAGAGGTGTTGCGGCTAATCGATGAAAAAAGAAGCATTTGGAAAAATATAGTTAAAAGAAGAGACAGACTTATAGACCACATATTAAAACATCCTGGAATGAGTCGCTTTGATATTGGAGGGACAGGTAGATGAGAAAAATTTTGCAGATAGGCAACTTTGGATATGTAAAACAAATTTTTAGGAATATAGGATGTAGGATGTGTACCGAAATGAAACAACTGGCATTAGATAGGGAATTTTGGAGAGCTTCATCAAACTAGTCAAATGACTGAAGACAAAAAAAAATAGAAATTCATCCATACGTGATTTATGAATCGAACCTTTTTATAAAAACAGAACTATTTCTACAAATCAGAAAATTAGGATTACCCACCATTATACGTACTTTCGATCAAATCTACATTATTAATCTAGAGAGCTTTATGTCATATTATATGGATCTTACATCACGTCCATGATGGATATGTGTACGCTTTAGGCAATATATTTCCTGTTTAGTACTTATCCAATAATTTCTAAAAACACAACCATCTTTTTTAGCTTTTAATAACTAATGTATAAGTTTATCTTTCAAGAAAACCGACCTTTGTAAATCAGATAGTCGTTCAGATGTATTTGTTTTATAATTTGTTGGTTGATAGCAATTTGACAAAATACTAAGATTTTCGATAATAAACTATCTCGAATTGATGATAGCTTATATTATTTATCAACAAAATTATCACAAAGATTCTGTTATCAAAAAGAATTCTTTTTTACAGTTTGTGATTGTGATACTCAGTTAAAATTACGGAAGTTACATCTGATCTAGTGATTCAGAAATTTACGAACAAATTAATCTGCTTCGTAATATATTTTATTTTAATATCTATGTTATGAGCATTGTGACCAAACTTTAATATGATTATCGCCATATTATAAAACTGCAGGATAAAACTAACATAACTTTTTAAACACTAATATTTATAGTATATTTTTTACCGATTTTTCAACGAAAAGAACGATACTACTTTCGGGATTGAAATTGAAATTTTCGTTACGTTTTGGGATACAAGTTATAAGAAAAAATACAATTTATTTACAATTTGATTTCCTTATGTATAACAGTTTTTGTTTTGAGTCGAATTTTTCCAATACTACTCGTTCACTGAAATTTACTGAAATTTCAATGAAATTTGGATATTTTGTAATAGTGTATCAGAAGTTATCTTGAATTTGTATCTAATTTTTTTTTGTGAAAATTTTATGAAGACTGTTTAAGTAGTTCTTTAATTACGATTGATTTAAGGTTAACAGACAACATAACTTTAATTTCAGTTTATGTTGATTTTGTATTGTTATATTTTTCATACGCGCTTATAAAGAAGCGCCAAAATAAGTGGTAATAAAGAAGGGAGTCCGACAATGATGTTCCCGATTCCCGTTACTTTTTAATCTTTAATGAAGTTAAAGAACAATTTAGCACCGGTGTAGCAATGCAAGGTGAAAAGATAAAGATGCTACCATTTGCTGATGATATAATAATTGTAGCAGAAAGTAAAAAAAAGTAGAAGAAACATTAAATGGCATGGATGAAGTCTTACACAAGAACCACCGCATGAAAATAAACAAGAACAAAACGAAAGTAATGAAATGTAGTAGAAATAATGTAGATGGACCAGTGAATATAAAAATAGGAAGA
>JAAAKQ030167921.1:0-30441 GCA_010016005.3 Zanna intricata
AATTCATTCATCTCATCCTCTGAAGATATAACCTAACGGTGGTTCCGGAGGTAAAACAAAAAAAAAAAAAAAAATTTGAAGTGTATCACTACTGATGGTGGGAAAAACATGTATGGAAAAAATAAAGATTCTACACAAAGACCCATTGTCTTTGTGTAGAAAACTCTTGAATATGTCAGAAGTTTTAAAGCCATTCATGTCAATTGTTAATTATATCAGATCACATATGCTCATCATGTCATTTCCATGAGTTTATTAGAAAAAATGACTTACCATACTATACTGCAGTACGCTGACTTAGCCGTGGAAAAGTTCTAATGCAATTTTACATAATGGAAGTTTTTTATATAATGGAATTTATCATTTTATATAGTTTTAACTACATATATATATATATATATCAATGACTGTAATTCAAAATTTCAAAGAGAAAACCCGGTTTCTGTTTGATTTATGCACTCATATTAAGCCCTTTTGACAAAAAATTGTTTTGTTTTAATCTCAATTGGACAAAAAATGTTTCATGCATTTTATTACATGCCAAACATTCAATCAGCAGAGTGAGATTCCATTTCTGGTAGATTTTGCAATTGAAGCTTTGGGTACTTTAAAAATAAATTTTGAGTCTCATTTTTCAGATTTTGATCAAGATTTTTCAAAGTCCTTTTAACACTGATACAGAAACTCTTTCCCCATCAAATGGAAACTTGAAATGGAAATGACTGATTTGCAGTATAGTGATTTTTTTAAAGAAAAAAAACTCAGTCATCATTACTGAAATTTTATGTAAGCGTATTCTACTCACACAGTTAGAACAGCTGCATAAATTTGCTTGTGGCTTTTTTCTGCTTTTGGCACTACTCATCTGTGAGAAAAAACGTTCTTCAAAATAAAATATACAAGAAATATTTACACATCCAAATTAACTTATAAGCATTTGAAGTCACTGCTGATAATTTTCACTAGCAAAACTTGATCCACAACTGCAAAAGATTGTCAGTGAAAAGTTACAACTACATAAATCTCATTAATCATAATTATAATGTTTAATCTGATTATGTGAATTATCTATGTCTGTCACTTATTGTAAGTTTTTAGGATAAATCTCATATCCAATTTTTCAATCGTGACATTGTTGGTTTATAAGATTATGTGTAAATAAAGTAAATCAAAATTCAACCTTACCAACAATTCGTCTGTTCTTTTTTAAATACTTTTGGTCATTTGACCATCATCAATGGAAAATTCTTCAGTTTAAAAGTATTAAAATCAGAATTAACATAAGCAGATTAATAAGTTATAAAATATTAAAATCATAACAGCCAGTCGTCATAGTGTAAAAGTAATTACATCCGTAATGTACGAAAGTAGCAGTTGTTATAAACTCTGAACAGGTTAGCTATCTTGATAATTATTAATTATTTGTTTGAATAAAATATCATCCTGTGTTAAGTTTGTTCTTTTATCAATAAACAATTTATATCATAAATCAATGATTTTTATAAAACCAGCATCCTTGAAAAATGTAATATATATTATTATAACAATAAATTAATCAAGAACAAACTAAATTTGAGGATGATATTTCATTCAAACAAATAATTATCAAGATATCTAATCTGTTGATCACTCTAATCTTCAACATTCATAACAACTGCCTTTGCTACATTACAGACGTAATTACTTTTACACTATGATGACCGGTTGTATGATTTAATATTTGTTTAGTTATTAATCTACTTATGTTAATTTTGATTTTAATACTTTTAAGCCGGCCGAGTGGTAGCGTCTCGGCCTTTCATCCGGAGGCCCCGGGTTTGAATCCCAGTCAGGCATGGCATTTTTCACACATGCTACAATTCATTCATCTCATCCGCTGAAGATATGCCATAATGGTGATTTCGGAGGTTAAAAAAAAAAAAAATTTCCTTTCCTTTTCCTCCTCTCCTTCTCCTTTTCCTTTTCCTTTTATTAACCTTTTTTTTTTTATTTTAAATGCATGCCAGTTTAGAATTTTTATTAGATTAAGTTTGTTGAAACCTGTTTAATAAAAACCTGTAAAATGTTTACTACTATTTATTTAAAATTATGTCATAAAGTGCCTGTTCGTTTTTATTAACCTTTGTGTGACTAGGTGAGTATTTTTTTTTACAAAGCCTTCCTATAAGTAAATACGAGGACTATTTATTTTCTATCTGCTATGGACTATAAAAAAAAAGACACATTGACGTGCCAAAAAAAATTTTATTACTAAAATTAGATTAGAATATAATTTATTTTTCTACATAATCATCACAATGATTGAGGCATTTGTCATACTGTGATACCAGCTTTCTGATGCCCTCTTCAAAGAAATTTACCGCCAGTGAAATAAGATGTCTTGACTGCCTCCTAAAGTTCTTCATTGGTGGCAGTGTGTTTTCAATCAAACCATGCCTTCAATTCTCAAAAGAGGTGAAAATTGCTAGCTGTTACATCTGGACAGTGCAGTGGATGATGAAAATTTCCCTCTTGAATTGTTTGAGAAGGTGTGCATCACATTGGCACAGTGCAGTCATGGATCAAAACCACACCAAACAAGAGCATGACTGCCTCTTCATTTGTTCTGGATCACTCTGTGGAGGCAACGTAAAGATTCATAATAAATTTCTTTTATAATTGTTGTCCTCTGCTCCATAAAGTCCACCAGCTATAAACCTTATAGTCCCAAAAAACTATAGCCATTGTTGCTCAGTGTCTAAACTTTTTCAGCTTATTTGGGAAAAATGTGCATCCACTGCTTAGACTGTTCTTTGTTTTCTGGATTGTCATAGTGAATCCAAGTCTCATCTCCAGTAATGATAGGCTTTAAAAAGTCTTTCCTCTCATTCATACCATAATGCATGAGAAACATTAAGATGCAGTTTGCTATGTTTTGTGATCATCACTCAACATTTTTGGAACCCAATGTTCATACAGTTTCCGGTATCCTAGATCTTTAGTCACAATCGTGTACAGAGAAAATCTTGAAATTTCTGAGACTTCTGAAAAAAGTTCTCTTATCATAAAACTTAGTTTGTCACAGACAAAATCATCAACACATTGAACCAGGCATACAGTAGCAACAGGCTTGTATCCTTGCCCACCGTCGTCATGGACGTCTGTTACCTTTCTTTAAATTTTTTGCATCATTCCCATACACTACCACCACTCATAAAGTTTTCATCATACACTAGACTGATTCTGTGATGGATTTCAGCAGTGCTATATCCTTCTGCTTGCAGAAAATGTATCATACTTGGTGAGAGAACATAAATCATAATGGTTGTGTTCAATTGTCTGTAGTTTGGCTGAGACTGATGCAATGGAGCCAGCAGTGGCAGACATTGTAGTGAGAGCAGCACAATTGCATGACGCACTAATCAGGCTCCTGTCTCTCTCTTGTTTATTTAGATGCACGACTGAAAAAACTCACCCCTGGCATTTAGAAATTTTAAATATAGGTAAACCATCAATTTAACTTGTTTATATATGATATTTTGTTTAAATTATTTGTGATTATTAAATGTAGTTATTTTATAACAATGTTTTGATTAATTTTATGAAGGTGGAGATAATATTTCACCTGGCTATTATAAAAATTCAGAGAAGACGAGGGAAGATTTCTTTGTTGAAGATGGTAGAAGGTGGTTCAAAACAGGAGATATTGGTGAAATTCATCCTGATGGTGTCTTTAAAATTATCGGTAAAGTTTCTTTTTCTAATTTTGGCTAAACTTCTTTATAATAGATTATTTGTATTAAAAGTGGCAAGATTCAGAAATTTTACACGGAACATTTTGTTTAAAAAAAAAAAAATTAAAGATGATTGTAATTTTAACAATTATTTGTTTTTAAACATTTATTGAATGGAAAATAAAGAAGAGCCTGATTGGGTGATGGCTAAAATACATGCTTCACAACTTAATATATGATATTATCTCATTTGTTGTTACTTTGCATTTGGAGATAATGGTTATATTTGATGGCATTAAAGATTAGTATACATGAAACATTTATCATTTATAATATGTTGTTTTTCAAGGATTACATTCTGCTGATCAATTTTTAGTTTCTTAATATACTTTTATTGCTATATAGATTTCCTCCCCTTAACTAGCAACCTGTTGATTAGAATGTTTACTAAAAATAACTGCATATCCGAGAACAGTTTAACCCTCTTAGCACCAAGGTTTGGTTTGTTGGATGTGGTTTTCTAGATGGTACGTAATTGATTTTTAACATTATGTTGTTTTTTCTCATTCATATTGTACTTTGACCTTCTGTATAAAAAATAGCATTTTCTCTGGTAATTTTCAGTTGTAATTTTAATAATAATTTTCCATTGAATCCTTTAAAGTTTTGTTCATTAAGATTCTTGAAAATAAAATAAAAATTCATAAAATTTTTCTGACAAAGTAACAGTGAAGCACACACATAGTATAAATAAATTATATAGAAAAACTACTCCCTTCATTTGAAGTAACTATTGTATACTTTATAATGGTTGTAAAAAAATTCAAAATAATTACTTATCCTTTGTCTCTTGCCAGCTTGCCAGTTGGGGTTATTCCTACTTTGAATCAGTTAGCTTTTTGTATAAGGGATTGGCCACAACAGGGATAGCTTAGAGAGCTGTTTCCTTCTTAGTCTCTCCCTTACAACCTTAATATTCAAAGAAAAATGGTTTTACCCATTCTACTAGAGTTAGTGATCTCTTCTCTGTGTATCACTAAAAAAAAGGTGTCTGCTCCCCTTAAATTGTACTTAACATTAGGAAAAGCATACAAAGTAAACTTTTAATAACTAACCATATTTTACCTTTCCTAATTCTGGCAGAAGGGTTAAAGGTAGAGAAGGAAGATGTTTAGCAAGATTTCATAAACATAAATTAAATATGAAGAAGATTTTTGTTTGAATTTTATATATGAAGTCTATTCAAGGCAATCAAAACAGTTATATAACAAATATCGTTCTCTTTATAAAGTCAAGGATTTAATTTGGAGGATCTGTTGTAAATGTAGGAAGATCCTTAGTGTTAAAACTGTTTTACTGTTTGAGTTAGTTTATTAGATTAAACTTTTGTTTTACCTGGTAAGACATCTGCATAGTCTACATGGAAAGTATTTTCAAAATCGGTTAAACTGATGATTTTAGTTTTTATTAATAATTCTTATGTGATTTTCTAAAATATTTCTTACTTAATTATAGTTTTGATTTTCAGATCGTAAAAAGGATCTTGTAAAACTTCAAGCAGGTGAATATGTATCATTAGGTAAAGTCGAAGCTGAACTAAAAACATGCCCGGTTGTTGAAAATATTTGTGTTTACGGAGATGCTAGTAAAGATTACACTGTTGCATTAGTTGTTCCAAACCCTTCACATTTGAAGGCTATTGCTACTCGTCTTGGACATCATCCTGATATGACATTCGAGAAATTATGTGCAGATCTTTCTATTGAAAAAGCAGTGTTGGCTGAATTAGCAGATCATGGGAAAAAATGTAAGTTAAATTTGTTTTTGTATTAGAAAATTAAATTTATGCTTGCTATATAGTAAATAATTTTGTTGTATTAATTGATTACTTGAAAAGTAATGTTTGAATCATAGCTTGGCTATTTTAATTCTCAACAAGCAGCTTGTAATAAGAGTTATTTTACAGAATTTCAGCACTGTTTTGTTCTGCTCATTCTGCTACAGGTTGCTTCAAAATTTTTAAATTATTTTTTGATTTTATGAATCTTTCAAAAATCGCTAATTCTTCATCAGATATTCAAGTATTTTTATAGTTTTAGGAATTTTAGAATAACTTACACACTTATCATTTAGAATTAGTTAACTAAATCATGCCTAAGTTAATTACAAACAATATCTTTTCTTGTTTAAATCAATTTTTTCAAAATTAGTAAATACTCTTTAAAAAAAAAGTTTTAAAGACCAATAAGTAAATTTTTTCTCTACAAGATATAAAAACAAACAATTGCTTGTTCCGTTAGAAACTATAGTTTTTTACCAAATGACAAAGAATGTACCAAGCAAAACTATAATGACAAGTGGTCCCTCTCTTTACATATGAGGCTCAGCTGATAAATTTTGCACACTAATGTGCTACACAGAGACAAAATGTACTATCGAGTTGAGCATGGCAGCACATGATAGCTGAAATCCCTTTCTACAAACCTGCAATAATGCATTTAAATACGTTTACTGGTTTGTTTTCAACAACAGTTAAAATGGATTAAAGTACGCCCAATGTCAACATCTTTTAAAAGTGGTTTAAGGTAGTGAAACTGTTGACAGGAGTTCTGTAAATAGGTGGGTGTTGAAATTTTGTGAATGTAAAGTTGGTAAAGCGACAGTTGAGGATCCACCTTGCAGCAGATGATCAGTTTCTGTGATTGATGAGAAACATCAAAAGTAGGTGGATGATTTGCTTCAAAGTCAACCAGTAAATCACCCAGCAACGCTTTGCTATTCAGTTAGGAATATCTAAACAACAAGTAGGCCATATTATCAAGCAGTTGGTTACCATAAAATCTGTGCACGATTGGTACTGCAGAAACTTTCTGATGGCGCTCCACAAGTTGAAGTTTGAGCTTATTCCGGATCCGCCATACATGCCAGATTTGGCTCCGTGCGACTTCCACTTCTTCTCTCATCACAAAAGGGATTTCAAAGGTAATCATTATATCACCGACAATGAGGTGAAAGAAGTTGTGACTATACGTACCATTTATTATGTCAAATCAAGCTGAAAGGTTAAATTTTGAAGTTAAAGTAGATTACATTATTTATTTTGTTTCATTAGATCTAAATACTATTTAATCACCTTAACTCTGTTGTTAATAGGGGTTATAGTCAGAATTTTATAACAGGGTATATATTATTACAAGCATACTTTGCAAATGTATAAATAACAATTGTGGAGAAATTGTTGTTTACATGCTAGAATCTCATTGTAGAATTAGAAATTAAAATCAGTTTGCATCAGAAATTAGAAAATTGTTGTCCACTTGTTAAAATTATGTTTCCAGTTCTTATGGAAAAAGTGGCAGACTATGTATGGTCAATTCATTAAAAAGTTGTACACCAAATATTTTTATTGTCATACCAATAGTATTAGATTTTTATAACAAAAACATATGGTTATCAACATATCACAAAAATTTCATTTACAATGTTGCTTAATTAATTATTTATGTAGTATGTAGTAGTGTTACTTTTATTCATAAATGAAAGAAGTAATATTAAATAAGCAAAGAAAACATTGCCTCATGTTAATCTTTAATATTTACTTCTTATAATTTTTATTATTATATACACGGATACACGGTGCAGTCATACGATGTGATCCATTGTTTGAAATTTTATACCACAATCACAAACAGTTAAGTAAGCCTACTCCTGCTTATATTTTAAAAATGATCACTTGCCATGACTTACCTTGGCAGCAATTACTATTTTACCACAAAGTTCTTAGTAATTCAAAACAAATCTGAATTGAAATTGAATAGAGTTCAACTTCATGACACTTAAGTTCACATTCCAATTGATAAGAAATTTCTGCAGCAAATTTTGAACAATTTAAGGTGTAGGGTGTTTCTTGAATGCCATCTCCCGCCTGATTTTACATGTTTAGAGATTTAGGTTCAAGTTTGTTTTGCAAATATTACCTCAGAAAAAAAATTTAATGTCCGATTTAATATATTTTCTAATTGGATTTTAGTTTATTTGTTAAAAATTTATTTTTAATATTCATTTTTAAAATTGTAATAAATTTTACAGGCAAGTTAGAAAAATTTGAAATACCAGCGGCTGTAAAACTCTGTACAGAAGTTTGGTCACCAGATATGGGGTTAGTTACTGCAGCTTTCAAACTTAAACGAAAAGATATTCAAGAAAGGTACCAGCATGAGATCAATAGAATGTATGCTTCATGATGAGTGGCGTGGGCTAGTCCCAAGCATCACACTTTTCGTTAGTATTATTAACGAAACGGTAATAGTGATCAGTTTAACATTATCCTTAACGATTATTCATCTAGTTTCGTTGATACTGTGTGTGGTTTGTAAATGATTTATATAAAACTGTAATATAATGTTTTGTTTTTATTAGGTTTTTGTTTGTTTTTTTTAACGAATATTTGTGAAGACTTGGAATATCTAATTTATATGTTTATAAATTATATTATTATTTATGAATAATTTTATTTGTTTATAATAAGATAAATAAAACAAATGCTTAAACCGAATAAATATTGCAAAGTTATCATTTTTACAAATACAGCGAATTAATCAATAAACATAATGTGTAAAACGATTGTAATACTTTTACATTGTTCATATTGATGTATAATATTGTGTAAATAAATGAATATTTTATATGTAATGTAAATAAAAAGTATTAAAAAATATTCTTTGTTTTATTGTACAGTAGATTTAGTTGTTATAAATATTACTCTGCAATTAAAATTGCAATTATTATCTCATGGAAAAAAAAATTATATTACAATATTATTTCATTAGTAGTAATACATTCAATTATGTGTTAGTCATGTAAGTTTTAAGTTTAAAAAAAAAATTACTGGAATAATATAATGTATAATTATTACTGATTCAGTCCATGTTACTGTTACTACAATAACTCATTGTTGTTAATTTTACTTAAAAATTTACTCATATTTATATATCGACTGAATAATATAAAATTTATCAATACTATGTTATCATGGTATTGTTATTAAAATATTTTAAATGTGATTTGAACTAAACAAGCATATTTATTAGGGAAATAAAAATAAAATTTGATGTTTATTATAATCATTTATTATGTTTAGTGATGTATGTTTCTGTAAATACATCTTACTGTATTAATATAATAAAGAGTTCAAGTAACACATCTTTCGTCATTAATGTAGTTTTATTTTCTAGGTTAAATTATTCATGTATCATCAGTTTTCATTTAATAACTTTGTTGTAATTAATTTATTATTCAGTTGAAATTTAATTAATCAAGCGATGTTAAATAACAGCCAGCACTAATTTTTTCATCCAAAAATTTGAAATAATAATGAATGTTGTTATATTTGTTGTTTCATTTTGTTTTGTGTGTTAAATTATTATAACATGGTTGTGAATGCTTTGCAATTATCAAGCCTCGCTTGTAAAATAAGAGATAGAAGCATAAAATACGCATTATGCAATAGCACATTAATATAAAGAGTGAGTTTTGATCCAAAAATGTTTCATAATAAATCTTCGAGTACATCACAATTATTTTTAGTTATTAGGTTATTAAAAATAAATAATTGCCATAAATTGTGTCCTATATTTATTTTAAATTTGTTAAATTAATAAGTTAAGATTATTTACTGTAAATAAATTAAACTATTAGTGATATTAAACGATGTATGAATATATCTTTGAAAGTTAATAATTATATATATTTTTGTACTTGTTAATATTGTGATATTTGAAAATAACAGTTTTTTTTTAAATACTTTGTAGAGTTTATTTTTCCTAAAAATTTTTTAATGAAAATTACAGTTAATATTTTATTTGGCTGTTAGGTTCTAGAAGCCTTCTGCTTTGTTGTAATGGACAGTTCAAAATGGAATTGTGATATTACATCTTTATCCAGTATAATAAGTAATACTTTGATTATCCATCATGGACTGAGTCTGAAACCGTGACGGTAAATAGAATAAGCAGATAACAGGTACTTAAAAATATAATGAATAAGAGAAAGTAATTAATTCATGCCTATAGACACATATAGTATATTATTTTAGTAATATAAAAAAGATAAAATAAGCTATGATATATTGAGCAATAATTATACTTTGTTAGTGTATTCTTTGGAAAATCTGTAATACTATATTTGTTAGTTGTTTAAATAATGTGTTTGCTTCTTAAATCGCAGGTCATTTAATTTTGTGTAGTATTAGAATATAAAATTTTAATTATGGTCATTGTGTTTGGAAATAGTCTTCCATTTTTTAAAAATTTATTTTAGTAATCATGTTTTCATCTTTGTTTGAATCATTTAAAACATTCAGATTTCTTGTATTTTATTTAAGTAGCAGATATCTTATTATAATCAACTTATCAGATTTCTGAACAGATTTTTTCATTCTTTTTAATATAATTATCAACTGGAATGCTTTTATTTATTATTTACAGCTTAGATTATTCCCAGTATTTGCAAATTTTTGTGTTTTGAAATTATATTTTAAAAATTTTCTACATAACAATTGGCTATCATATTTTTTTAGTAATTTGATCTGTCTGATGGCTCTTGTGATTTATTCACAGATTTAGAGAATTTTGTTAATTTCCTATCACTGTTTTTATATTTTCTTTACTGCAGTTAGTTTAATACTTAGGACAGCAAAATTGAAATTGAAGATTACCTATAATTGTAATTTAATTATTTATTAAACAAAAGATGGATAATCAAAGTTATTTTTTTTTAATTAGGTTGCAATCAAATTTTTATTTTTAAATACTTTATTTCTTTCTAATAAATTCTGAAATATATATTTTTTTTATAAAATACTGCATATGCTATTATTTAGGAAATTTGCTTTAGTAATGAACATTATTACAACTGAGTTAATATAACTTTTTTTTAACGTAAATATCATGAAATTAATCATGTTGACTAAAAATATAAAAAAGTAAGTGGTTAAATGAAGTTTTGTAAATTATTTTTGATTAGTACAGAAACTGTTATATAATTGTTAACTATAATTTAGATTTGGGAGAAAAAGAACAAATTGTATTTAATTTTTTGTTATATATATTAAAGCTTCTGTTACTTTATATTAAAAGTTTTGATAGCTGAGATATCTTTAATTTTAGAAATCATTATAATAATTACTATTATTATTTAAAAAACATAATACTGGTGGTATTTGTCTATCACATGATATTTTCTGCATAATATGTTTTAAAATTCAAGTATAAGTCATTTATTGCTTGATGGTTAATATTATAAAGAAGAAAATGATAAGTATTTTGTTATATTTTTTCACAATATTATAATCTGCTACTTATAGAATAGAACAAATTTTATATATATATACTTGTACATTTATAAATCATACTGTAACAATGAATACTTTTTGGTAATTATATTATAAAATGTGAAGGAAAATATAACAATGGAGCGGTATAAATAACAGTAAATAATTTTTTTTTTTTTAATTTCTTTTCCATTTTTTTTTAATGGGTAATGGGTAATTTTAATTATTTTTTGGTTAGTGTTGTCAGTGATTGATATGGTGGCTGGGATAATGGAAGCATCATTTTGTAATTTTAAAACATTGCTGCTTTCAGTGGATAGTCACATCAGAATTGTATCGAGATTTGGACTATCACAGCTGAATTACTTGCATTCTCTCAGAAAAAAAAAATTATGTTAAATTTTATTCTGCTCCAATTATTCATTGAGCATGGTTTCCATGGATGCTGTTGCAGCTCATTTTTAAGTTATACATTTCAGTTTGACATTTTACTGTAATACTCTGAAACAGTGAATTGTACAAATTTTTAATAATTTTATATATATATATATATATTGATAAGAAACTGCCTGTAATGGCATTTCTTACATGCTGCATATTTTTTTAATTCTTAGTAATTCATGATTAATTATGATTGTATTTTAAATCAAATCAAAAAGACTTACTAGAAATAGTTATATTATTCTTTTTAATTTAAAAAGTATATACATTTTACATTATAATTGTATTTATATTTTGCAGAGATATGTGCAATGTACTTTTTAAAATAAACATAATCATTTTTGTTTTGTATTTTTGAACTTCTTAAAACATAGATTTATGATTAATTTTCTTTAATAATATTCTTTACATTCCTACTTACATTATTACTGATATTAAATGAAATAAAACATCAATGTTATATCTGATAATTATTTGTAGATTCTACTTCAGTACAGTTTTCTTACCCAATTTTCATTTATTTAACAAATAATTACCATAAATTGTGTCCTATATTTATTTTAAATTAATAAATTAAGATAAGTGATAATAAATATCACTTATCTGAAGGTAACTTCGTACATCTACATGTAAAATGTACCATTAAGAGAGGTGTCAACTGTTACCAATCCTTAATGGGATGTAAAATGTTTTTATAATAATGGGTGTACAAAAAAGAATATCGGGATTTTTGTATATCTCTTGGAAGAGGTGTACGGTGTTGATTTAAGGCTAGAATTAAAAGAGGAAACAGGAAGTTTTAATTATGCAAATGGTCATCTTAATTACTGTCCTTTTGTTTGATGGCACCTTTAGCAAATACGGCAATTCCTGAACTGAAAGCCTCAGTTTTTCAGTTTTCTAAATATAAATCTGTAGTTACAGTTTAACATGTGTTCAGAAGAAAATTTATTGTGTCCGAGTGCCAATATTATTCATTAATGGCCTAATTGACTGGAAATGACCAAATCTATGTGAAAAGTTAAGAGTTCAGGACAACCAAGTGAATCTGAAGAAAATTTTGAACATGTCAGGGAGTCTTTCCTGCACAGTTCTAAAAAGTTTGTTAGACTGCAAACTACTAATGGTGGTGATGATTGTGGTATGATTTAAAGGAAATGCTTACATATATAACTGTATTGTTTACAGCTGTTGTTAGGCTCAGTAGCCAACTGAACTATGTTGTGTACCAACTCTTCTTTCAAAAAGTTGCAGCATGAAGATGACAACTTTCTTGGTTGTATTTTGTTTATAATGATGAATCAATATTTCATCTTAGTAGAAAAATTAACATACATAATGTCTGAATATGGACATCAGAAAATTTCCATGAACTCTTAAAAATGCAAAAGGGACTAACAAAATTAAAAGTTTCTATATTATACCCAAACAGTAAGTTAACAAGCCGTTCTCTTTTGCGGAAGCAGATGTAACGGGATTTGCATGTATAATATATGTTGCACACATAGCTCTTTCCTCAACTGCACGATAAACCTGGGAATTTTATCTGGCTGCAAGATTGTACACTTCTCAGTAGCATAATAATGTATGGGAATGGTTAAATGATATTTTTCTTAACTCCTGAATCAGTTGGTGTGAACCCAATGACAGAGCTTGTTTACAGTGGCCTTCAAGGTCACCTGATTCAACTGTTTTACTTTGGCAAAAAATAAAGGATTTTATGTCCCGGTGATACTGATCTACCTCGCTACATCTGCTTAATTTTGTTTAAATCTTTCAGAGCTCTGTCAAACTGAGATCATATTGGAATTTCTTTCTCTTCTATAGTGCTTTATCAGAAAAAGTTTCTCTTGTGTATATATTTCTACAAGCTTTTGACTCAGTTTAGACATTATGACTTTACCACTTCACCCTTCTTATTGGTTACATTTATATGTTGATTCAATTTCTAGCCTTTAATATATTTTACTTTTTTATTCTGCATTTATTCATCAGTTTTAGTACCGATATTAATACCGAATAGTTTATTTGATATTTCAGTTTATATTAACTATCTGTTTATCCTAATTACAATCAAATTACCTTATTTTTTATGCATTTTAAAGGTTGGTTGTGACTCATTTATACTTAGTGCACAATTTTAAAAGAATGATTCCTAATCTTTCAACTAATTCCTCTTCTTATTCCTGCACTATGGCACTCCAGTCCCCCATTACAAATAAATTATCATCTTGTGGATCAATCCAAATTAAAATAATTTTGTGACTACATTTGCCTGTAAAAAAAATCTTTGCTTTATTTTCTTACTCAACATTTACTCCTCCTCCTAAATCTAATTATTTAATTTTTGTTAGTTCTATAACCTCCTGATCCAAAATCTTGTCAATCTTTCCATTTCACCTCATTAATTCCAACTGCTCCTGGCTTTAATCTAACTCTTATCTAAAATTACCTAATCTACAACTATAGAACCTCTAACATTCCACGTTCTAACTTGAAGAATGTCATGATTCTTACATTTTCTGTAATCGCTTGAGATCTGACCTAGAGACTACTTTGTCATTTATTTTGTCCATGAGGAAGCAGTCATAAGCATTTAGTTAAAAAAAGAAATAATGAGAAAAAGTTTTTTTGGAAATAGCATTGTAGTTTTTTGTTGTTTCAGGCTGAAATAGATGCAATTAGATAAGTTTAATAATCAGATAAATATCATTACAGGCAGCATCACTAACTACTTTTCAATAATTGTTTCTTCTCGCATAGATTTATACACATACACATGCTATGGTATCACCTATGGTACAAGTTATAGTATAACTTAAAATACTGTTCAGTGTTGCTTCAGAGAAGAATGAGATGAATGACAATTTTTGTAGTATGTGAAAAAATGCCATGACCAGGATTCAACCCAGAAACTTAAGATGAAAAGCCGAGATGCTACCACTCGCACCTCAGAGGCTAGCATCTATGGTATACCTCTCTCTTTATCTGTTTAGCCTCTGGAACTATCGTAAGGTATTACTTCAGAGGATGAATGTGAAAGAAGTGTAGTCTTGTACAATCTCAGGTCGATCACTGCTGAGAAGTGTGGATCTATGGTATACTTGTCTACTTTATAATTATGTATGTTGGTTTATTGACAATAGGTGGTACAGTATCCTTATTTGCATTGCAATATTTTTTTTAGGAATACTACCCTCTCTCAGACAGTTCTCATTATACCTAAGTTACTGCCTGTCCACAACTACTAATGTGAAATAATTATTAATTTCTAACTAATATATTAACGGTCTTTCCTTGATCCAAAACCTTGAATGTGCCCTATTGCTTGCAGATGGGTCTTAATTCATAGAGCAGGGCAATCAGAAATGTAAAAAAAAAATGTAATAATTGTTATACCAAAAAAAATTTATATATAGGTTATAAGAAAAATATAAACTAATTAAATTATTGAAAACTAAGATCTGCAAGATTTTGTTGTCCCACTTCATTATTTATTCATTTTATTTAAAGATATAAGTACCTTTTATTTTACAAATAGTACAATTCTGTTTAAATGTATTATCATTTTATAGCAGTACATATGAAAAAAAAATTGGAACAAAATCTTAGCACTTGATTGGCTATATTCAACAACTTATGACTGAACCACATGTATGATCTAAGATGTATTGCTACCAAAGGTGTGAAATAATAGCACAGCCGCTGATAAAATATATATATTTTAATGTAGCATGGTACACCTTATCACATCTTTCTGAGTGAACCAATAATTTCAATATATGGTCAGCTATACCTATTAACAGTTACCAAGCATAGTTTTTTTTTTTTTTTTTTTTAACCTCCAGAACAATAATTAAGTATATCTTCAGAGGGATGAGATGAATGAATTGTAGTGTGTGTGAAAAATGCCAAGCCTGACCGGGATTTGAACCTGGAACCTCTGGATGAAAGGCCGAGACGCTACCACTTGCGCCCATAGAGGCCCAGCAAGCATAGCTTAGCTTAGCTTTTTTGTTAATGAAACTGCTGATCTCCTATATCAGTTTACATTTAAGTTGAATTTTGCATAGTAGAGTCAAGGAGGCTTTTAAATCTTGCATAAAAAATTTTTTGATATGTATTTTTCCAGGGATGTATTACGTATTTTCATGGGACATTTGGGAGGTCTTTTTCTTTGATTAAATAACTTTGAAATTAAAAATAGAGTTGTTTATTTTAGTGAGTGTTTTACTGAGTACAAATGAGGGAAAAAAATGGTTATTGCTTATAAATTTTAAAGTGGCTAACCCTCCACAAATGACATTTACTAATAATTTTTTCAGCCTGTAATTAATTATAAACAGGATTTTCAAAGTGCTGATAACATTGAGGTAGAGCATAGGTTTTTTTATTTACCTTTTTCTACTCTATAACTAAACCACATTGGACAAATGGTGAAAATCTGGATAAAAATTAACCTATTTACTTTTAAGATGTTTTCATTGGCCACTGATGAAAATAATCAAGATGTAGCAAATAAAATATACTGAAAAATTGCTGCAGTTACTATGTGTAATTAATAAGTGGCACTCATTTTTGTGAATTAACAAAAATTACTTAACTAAAATTATACTTTATATTTATTGGTATAGATACAAATTTTAACTGAAATAATTTTTCTTATTTGGCATCATTAATTCACAATTAATATTAAAGCCTGTGAATGAGATTTTTATAGCCTATGAAAAATGATCCCAGCAAGCGAAAAGTCTTAATAGTTTAGCCAGCTAACTAATGCGTTAACTTAATAGATCAGTTAATAACTTAATAAATCAGTTCTTAATTTATAACAGTAATTTTTAAAAATAATGTGATTTCTGTTTTTGTTAATTCTGGATTGATTAAGTACTGTAAACAGCAAATACAATTGCCATTTCAGTTATTTACATTATGTTGTTTATCTTTAGGTCACTTGGAACCTTCCACTGTAATATCTTTTTGAATGTGTTCTCCATCACCACTTCCAGAGTTAAATATTTCTGATGTACAACTCGTAGGATGAAAAAAAAAAATTAAGAGTTATTTGCTGCATTAATGTAATATTTTATAATAAAATTATTTAATTACTGTATGTTATGATAAATTTGATTCTCTTCCATCGTGTAAAAGGATGGTTCCCCTTCACCCTTGAATACAATTATTTGTCTGATCCTTCAGTTTATTGAAAATGAAAATTATTTAATTAAAGACATTTAGTTCTGTTATAAAAAGTTTTTATTTTAGTTTGTAATTTAGATATTGGTGGTACATTTTTCACATCTTTTAGTTAATGTTTAACTTTAAAGTTTGAGGTAACATATTTTACTCAATCCATTATTTTCCTCAGCATTGTATTGCTGAAAGAATATTTTATTAATTTAATTAGCATGCTTACTTTGTTCTTTTTATTTGTCAGGAGAATTTGTTCCTTATGTTAGTTCTCTGGGAAAAGTTTCCAAATAATGATGTTAATAAATTCAAGATACATCATATTAGATTTTCTGCCAATTTTTCTTTTTTTTGGCTTACATTTTTGTATGCAGAAATTTATACCTCAACACACAAATATGTTTGTTTTTCTTTTTCTTCTTGGAAGTATGGAGCATTAATATTTCAAGTTCATTTCCAGATATCATTTAGGTCGGCATTCAGCACTCTTTTTTTAGGTTGGCATTTTTCATAATTGATTAAACATTTTCTTTTTATTTCATCAACCTTTATTACTGTTGTTCCTTTACGCTCATGGTTATGAAATCTAGGTTATAGCAAACTGAACATATAATAATTTTTTTTTTTATTCAAATTTGGGTCTGATTTTTTGAAATAAAACATTTGTCTATTATTTTTTTTTTGTTTTTAAACTTTGTTCCCATAATTCTTAATCTACCTAATTTATGCAAGAAAACCCCTCAACATAATATTTCCAGTTGCTATTGGGGCTACTGTTGGTTCCCATGGTAACCATTCTGTTTATATCACTACTACTTAAAAATATTGGAAGCTTATCTATGGATTTTATTTTAAGTATTATTCTATAAAACTTCCTTTGATTTTTTTCATGTTAAATAAATATTTTTGAAACTGTTTATAAATTAGGATTTGTGAGTATATAAATTACTCAATATCTTATTAAAACTTTGAATTGAGAGGGGTTTGCATAATTATTTTTTTTGTTTTGTGTAATAAGAATGGAAAGTTGATGAAAATGAAAACAAAAGGACTACTAGTATTATGGAAGCGTAAAGTTATATTTGTAATAAATTTAGTGTATTTCATTAAATGTTAGTCATGATTTATGTTAATATAATAATAACAACAGAGTTATTAAAATTCTACTTATCAAATGTTTTATATTTCTAATTCATTGTATTGCCAGTCTCTGTGGTGCAAGTGGTAGCATCTCGGCCTTTCATTCGGAGGTTCCGGGTTCGAATCCTGGTCAGGCATGGCATTTTTCACACACACTACAATTCATTCCTCTCATCCCTCTGAAGATATACTTAATTATTGTTCTGGAGGTTAAAAAAAATTCATTGTATTTGTTTTAAAAAATTGCTTGCTTTTATCAATAGATTTATTAAATATGCATTTAGAGAAAAGAGTGAAAGAACTCATCACTGAGTAAAAGTAAAAAAATAACATTCTAAATTTTTTTTCTAAATACTATAGATAAAAGCAAAAACCTTTATCCGTAATTTTTTTTATGTATGAGGGGATTTAATTACACAAATATTATAATTTCTAACTTTAACATTTGTAAAGTCAATCATAAGCTGACTGTGCAAATACAAGCATTCAATATGTTTTGTTATTCAATTAATTTTAAATTTTATTGATAAAACTTTGTAAAATAGAAATAATTTAAAAATATGTGGAAAATTGTAGATCATTGTCTTATAGGTTGTGTATATATAAGTACCACAATCATAACAGTTGGTTGGTAATTTGAAAAAAGTCGCTCCAAAACAGTAGATATTATTAGGAGTAAGTAACAAGTAAAGGCTTACTAAGTTGAGGAGTAAAGTGGGTTTTTCTTTACTTTCTTCCCTGAACTGAATATAACTACTGCATGCCAGCTTTCCAATTGTATTTTTATTTATTTTATTTTTTTTAAATTCAGGTGATGTAATATAGCTTTACAAGTGACACATTAACTTAGTGTACCAAAGTTTCTAAGTTACATAATGACTCTAAGAAACAACTATAATAACTTTGTATATGGTACAAAGTTACTTTACTTACAATGAGAGTTATGCACACCATTTTATCTACAGAAAAAATGATATATTTGCCATTCAGTTAATCAAATCATCAAAAAGTTAAAGCTTTGCTGTGACAAGGATTCAAATTTAATTTTATGAGATAAATATCTTTCTCACCAATAAACTCCTTTTTAATAAAGAGTTAGAATAGTTATATTTAATATAAATATAACTAAATAAATAAAAAAGATTATATATATATATTATTATTATTATAAAAATATATAATAAAAAAAAATCATATATCATTATAATTAATCTTTTTTTTTTTTATACAGTGAATGAATTTTACACTTTTCATGGGATAGATTATTTATCTTTATTGATGATTAAGATGTACTGCTAAGTAAACTGTTATTTATATAAACTTATTCAACTTAAAATATAAGTTTTACAAGTGTGGTTTTATTATGTTATTGACTTGTTATATTATTATTGTTGACTATGTTATTGTTGCTGACTTATTAAATGCATTCAACATTTTGTAAAAGTGAATTTTAGTACGGTGATTTCTAATGTCATTCACAAAAAAAAAAAAAAAATTGTTTACATCTTTGGAATTTGTAATAATTAATTAATTGATATAAATTTCAAAAGATAAAACAGTATATCCAAAATTTCCAACACAATTTAAGCAATGTAATTATCTCAATAAAAATGTTATTATTATTCACATACTAATGGTGTCTTACGAAATCAAATTGGGAGAAACTGAAATAATTTATCTCTCATTTATTTCTCTCACTGCATTTTCATAAACTGAGAAATAGAGAAATTTTGTTATCATTCTTTCTTCTAAAAGCCTACATAATCTATTTTCAGGGCTTTAGGAAATACTCTTGTTCTGAAACTGGTTAATTAATTCTCTTGTAAAACTTCTAGTTATTTCCAATTATCATCAACTTTTTATGAAAGAAGGAAAAATATTAAGTTAGCCATTATTTGAACTTTCAGATAAAAGGCACTTTGTTATAAAAATCACCTACAAATAAAGACTGATAAATTATCCTTTCATATTTTAGTAAGTATGCAAACTTAATTTGAGAACTCTTTATTTTTTAAGTTTTCATTACTATAAATACGTATCTGAAACATTATAAATGAGTATAATTCATGAGAAAGAACTTAAGAAGACAAGATGAAATAGAGCTTAATGACTTTTTTCATTTAGACTTAATATTTAAAAAAAAGGTTTACATTTTAAATTCTGTTAAATAAAATATCTCGTACAGTATAGAATATTGAGATAAGACATCTTGCCTTAATTTAATTTAAGATGTTTATCTTATTTCATGAAATATTAAGCTAAGACAAGTCTTTTCTCAATATTCTGTACTTTATGGTTTATTTAATACAATTTTCTATAATTGGTGGTTTATTTAACAGTACATAGGAATAATATGAATCTTAAAAAGATTAATTTCAGTAAAATAATGAAAAAAGGTTTATGATTAATAAAAAAATAATTTGTATTAATAAAATGCACTTAATCTTATTGCAGCTCTGGGATTTAACATATCTTTATTATAAATATTACATTCACTGTTAATAAAATACAAATTCTTTTCAATGCTTTATTTATTGAAATATTTCATTATAACTACTCATAATTTGCTTTTAGAAGAAGAAATCAACCTGTCATTATCAGTACAGTAACAATTGATCATCTCATCTGCAGTGTTTGCTGAGATTGTTATAGTTCATAATTTTTAGCATACATAATAAACTTTATATTACTGTTTAACTGGAGCTAAGTTCATTAATTATTGAATCTGTTATAAATAAAATAAGTAAAAATAATTTAAAAATAAAATATTATATTATACTAAATGTATAAATCTAAAAATTATTTAAACGTAGTACCCAACATATTTTACTGAATATCAGTAGTAATGAATGAATCACCTAATACAAATAGAACCATAAGATCTAGAACAGACTATAATCTAAGGATCAAATCCTGCTTTGTAATCAAAAGGTTTTGTTCGGTTTATTATTGATAAATCTGTAATTTCTTTAAAATTCATTTTTATGTATTGTATTAAATGTTTGCAAAGCTGGTGGTTACATATATTATAAGTTTTTATTAGATATTAGTTTGGCTCAGATATTTATGGTTCATAATAATTATTTCATACTGTAATCTGAGCTCGCTGAAGAACTGAATATTATAATTTCTGAAGAAACCATAACAAATGATTGATTTCATTGATAGTTTAAATAAAATTCTGCTGTACCACCAATAGATAATTGCATGAGAAATGTTTAAATGAATGTATTTTCTTTATTTTATCCTACAGTTATTTAAATATTTCATGTTTAAAGGGATGGATATTGGTGAATGGAAAGGAAAATCATCTCCTTGTTTATCAGGATCTGCAGCTGCTCGACCGAGGACAACAGGTAGAGAGACTGTTGAATTCAGTGTGAAGGGTCCAGTTCCAATATGTCTGGAAGATGAGCCAGTCTCCTTACCAGGGTGTTCCATTTTAGACATCACTTTTACTGTTCCTTCTACTGTTGGAGAACTTGTCTTTCGAAATTATTATACAGCTTGGCTTAGTGTTTTAATCAGAACTGAACAAACAGAAGTATGGTCACTATCAGTTGTTCATAAAAATTTAATGCCATCACCTCATGAAGAAACTGGTAGCCATGGATTTATCTCCATTGTAGCAACTGAAAGTTTAATACCGTGGAAAGATTTACTTGTCATGCGTTTAGTTTTAAGGCAGCCTTCTCCGATATGGCGTGTATTCCACGTGGAAGAAATAAATTTATATGTTGATCTTCCACGTTTAACTGCAAAAAATTCATTAAATAATAATTCAGGAGGAACTCCTACTACTGAACAATATGATAAGCTACTTGCACTTATTAGACGTCAAACATTATCTGCTCTTAACTGGACTCCCAGTGATTCAAAATCTGCATCATCACCTAGAATACCAACACGAGATCAGCAGAAAGGTTCTTGTGGGTATGAAATAACTAAATTACCGCAAGTATAATTTTATAATATGTTTGAGTCAAAGTAATTCTGTTAAAAAATTGTTTTAAGTACAAAATATTCAAATTTAAAGTTGTTAAAATATTTTAAAATGAACATAAGATATTTTGTAAGCAGTGCTATAACTAAAAATATTTTAATTAATTTTCCATTATTTTGCTCTTTTACTCATTCAATTATTGTAGTACAACATTTATTAATAAATTATTAAAAATTAGTTAATACCAATACTATTAATATGATAGATAATTTACAAAGAAAAAAATTATGAATATTATTAAAAGTTGTTTGATACACTGAGTAGTAATTCATCATTTTAAAAATAATAATGGCACTCAGTATTATTTAATAATCATTTATAGAAACAAATATTTTTAAATTTTCCTTTAATGTGATTTATATTACTGTAAATCTTATCATACATTTTATAAGATTTAAAAGTTATATTTATAAGTTAAGTTTAATGTTAATCTAAGTAATTTATAAAATTTAAGTGTTAAAAGTTAAAAGCTACTTTTTTTTTTATTCAAAATTTATATTCACATTTATAATCTATTTATTTATTTTAGTTAATATTAATTCTGAATATTTACTTTTTTGAATTTGGGATGCTTATATTTTATTAAAAAAAATTATTTAATTAGTGAAACTATTCACAAAAAGCAGCGATTTTGAAGTATATCCTAGGTTTCAAGTTCAGCTTAATATCACCTGTAATGAATTTGTTACATTCTGTTTAATAACCAAAAGGATATTGTGTTCTTAAAAGTGTCAGAAATCAGCTGTTTAACTCTTTATTTTCAAAGTCAATTGATCTGAGGTTGAAACTCTGGTAAAGGTAAATTATTTTTACTTGGCTTTGAATACTAAATGGTGATGGATACTGATGTTTTGTGGGTTGGCGTTCAATTAACTACATATTCAGGAATGGTCGGCCTGAGAATGTAGAGCTTATTTACATGTCATCCTCATCTCAATGGGCCATGAGTTTGCTTATTGTTCATAAAATGAATGTATTACAGTATGTACAGATTGTATCATGAAGTTCTACCAAGGCTATCATAATCTATTCTGCTTGTGAGAATAATGGAAAAAGTTCACATAAACATATCCAAAAATGATTCTTTTGTGAATTATGGCTAATAAAAGAGTTTGCTTGAGTTTCAGTTATATGGGTAAAATTATGTCATACTGAAATTTTTAGGCTGTTAATTAATGGGCAGAATTAGTGATTTCTTATGGTTTTTAACCTGAAACATAAAAAAAAAATTAGGTCCCAGAAATTTCACTTGCTTCAAAAAAGTTAAGCAATTATACACTACCATACTTATCTCTTATTCTTTTTTTCTGTTTAGCCTCCGGAACTACCGTAAGGTATTACTTCAGAGAATGATATGTGTGAATGTAAATGAAGTGTAGTCTTGTATAATCTCAGGTCAACCAGTCATCCCGGTCAGGCATGGCATTTTTCACACACGCTACAATTCATTCATCTCATCCCTCTGAAGATATACTTAATTGTGGTTCCGGAGGTCAACCAGTCCTGAGAAGTGTGATTTATTGGAACCCAACCACCAAACAACACCGGGATCTACAATCTAGTATTCAAATCCATATAAAACCTTTACTAGGATTTGAACCTTAGAACTCTCGACTTCAAAATGAGCTGATTTGGGATGTCGCATTAACCACTAGACCAGCCCGGTGGGCTACACTATCATACTTACATAATCAAAATGTTCAGTTTTTTTTTTTTTTATTAACTCTTTTGACCTCAAAATATAATGTAACAAACTGGGTACCCAAAATTTTTTAAAATTATTTAATGCTTTAAAAAGCATTTCAGGTGATTTCCTATTCAGATTAATACTTTAATATTAACAGAAAAAATAAATATTTTGAGAAATTATATTACAAAATCAGCAAGAGGAAATATTTATTATTGAAAAATCTTTAGGTGCAATAATTTATTGAACACATTAATAGATGGATGTAGCTATGACCAGATATGCATTATTAAATCTGTATAGGTAAGTACATGAGAGCGAACTCCTTTGTGTTGTATCAAGTAATAATTTATGTACTTTATTAATCTGAGTGACTATTATCACAAACAAGTTTTTTTTATTTATTTTTATTTAGTAGTGCAAAAAAATGAAATTAAAACAATTTTTACCAAAATAATTAATACTTGTATTGAACATAAATAAACAAATGGAACAAATTTATTTAAGTTTTTAGATGTTAGACATTGATGTAAGTGGTTTAAATTGTGTAAAGAAGAGTTTCCTATATTTTAATGATATTACAAGTATAAATTTATCAGAAAATAAAATTCTTGAAAAGAGTTTTCTGATTTTTGTATCTTTATTTTCCAATAGTTCTCATAAAATTATAATTTCTTATAATAACAAAAAATAATCAACTTTAAATGTATAAAAAAAAGTATAGAAAAGCTTCTTTTCTTTTTTGTTTGTTGAAAGAGTAAAGTAACTGTCTACAGAAGGTACAATATCTGTACCTATAAAGCAACTAGTCCTGACTGACTGATTCATTCCCAGCAAACTACAAATCCAACACCCAGCAAAAATTACCAAAGAGAGATTGCAAAGATAAAGCAAGAGAACAGCAAAGATAAATTGATGAAACTTCATATACATGTTCTTATGTTGTAGTGCACATTAAGAAAGGATTTTTTGAAATTCCAAGTTTATAGTTAAAATGGAATTACAATAAAATTTATTATTTTTTTTTTTTTTTAATTTCTTGGTCATAAATAAAGATATTAACTTGATTTTTTATGTTTGACCTTGATGGATTTTCAAAATTTGACCTTGAAAGAGATGAAGAAAGGTAAATAGTTTTAATAATGATTGCAAATTTCCAGCTATAATAAACAAGATATTCACTAGATTAGGGCTTAAAAATAAATACTATTCAGATAAATATCTAAAAACCATTTAGAATTTTGATTTTTTAAGAAATCTGACTGTACAGCACAGCAGCTCACCCAACACAGCTATTGTTACTGTATGAACAAAATGACTGGCTGCACCTGCCTCTGCTTACTTTACTGAAAAATATTTAAAAAAAAAAAAGAAAAAAAAAGAGAAATAAAGGTATGATTATCTGCTAGTGATGTTTATTGGGTAACACCAAGAACCGGACAAAATACATTTTTACTCACACAAAGAATGAGTAACCAGTTATAACTAATATTTTTGAGAAGCAGGTCAACTGTTAAGAAGCCATATTCTTAGATCACTGAGTTTTGGGTTGTGTACTGCCCAAACTGTTGTGCTGAAGAAATTACAATACTTTGATAGTTTTTATAAAGTGGACAGGCTTTCATTATTATTCACACAAACATGAATTAAATAAATACAGTGAGGTCTAAGGATAAAGCCCTCTGGCTAGATGGGAAGGGCAAGTGAAGTAAGCCGTGACTGCTAAACATCCTCTGACCATGACAAGAAACACAAGTAACCATACTCGTAGCATGGTGAAGTTGCAAAGGGTATATTAGTAGATTTATATCTGAAGAATAGAATGTGATATTTAAATAAAATTTGGTGTACTTGTTTAAATTGGCATTCTCAAAGAAAAGTATGAAGTAAAATTTAAAAAATAGAATGAATTTTATTTTTTCATTATTAAAACTGTGTTAATCACAGATTTACGTCTAGTCACAATGAAGTAAGTCGGTTAAACCTTTGTCTGCAAATTTTATTTTCATGTTATTTAATTTAATGAAGTAAATGAAAATGAACTTTTACATTAAAATCTTTTTTAATTTAAATTTGTTATCTTGAAATAAATTTTTCTGTTTGATTGAGATTATGCATGAACAGTATAAACCTGTTTAAACAAAATTGGATAACTTAACACAGCATATTTCATGATTAAAATCTTACCACACTATGCCATTTCTATATATAAAATATTACCACTGAGTTACTCTCTGTTAGTCAAAAATATATTTCTCCTTTACTGTTGATGGATAAAAATTTAAACCAGCTTACTTTTTTGTAAAATATTTTTCAATTTACATTCTCAGATTCAATTTTAACAGAAGATTACAATAGACAAAACATTTTAAATTACTTTCTCTTGCTGGCCTGTGGCTGAGTGCTAGTGTCTTGGCCTTTCATCCAGAGGTCCCGGCCTCAAATCATGATCAGGTACAGCATTTTTCACACACGCTACAATTCATTCATCTCATCTTCTGAAGATGAGAATCAATCTTAAGATGAGAATCATCTTAATGGTGGTTCTGGAGGTTAAACAAAAAAAAAAAAAAATACTTTCTCAAAAAAAAAGAAAAGTTTATTATAAACAAAGGTGGGAGGTATTATAAAGGTATAATGGTGTAACTAATCTGTTATAATGGACTTTAACAAAAATTATTATTTATAGTTACCAAATGAGAATTCATTTTAGCAAACAATGCAAATTAAAGCGAAAGAACTGCAACAACTTCTGTTGTACAGCGACAGTGTATTGCAATTTACTATCTGTGAATAAATAAATATTAGTGAAAGACGACTACAGTGGGAAAAGAATTAAAACATATAAGATTTAAAACAATTTTTCTTTAAAATATTCATTAATTAATTAAAAGTTATCTCCAGATAAAAGATAACAGCTGATATCAGGAGGAATAACTGGTATTGCAGTTTGCTGTTTGTATGCTGGAGAATAACACTTTCTTGCTTATCAGATTTTACTGAGAATATACTTTTAGTAAAATATAATGATCTAAATATAAAAAATGCTTTAATCAATTTTTGGTCAGTTGTATGCTTTAGCTGACTGAAGATACCAGGTGGAGAATATATCAGTATTATTAATCATACAGTAATATTAATATATTAGTAATTTTTTTATAGACATAATCTTCCAATGGAATATTTTAACATCGGTTTAAAATATAAATAAAATTTTATAAAGATCATCTTCTTTTTCATAGATTTTACTCCTAGTATTTCATATTAATGCCCTTTTTTCACAAGGGCAGGTTTGGGGGGGTCTTTAATTGAAAATAAAATTATATATAAAGTAAAAAAAATCGCCATTAAAAATTCATAATTTTCTACTTCTTTAAAATTTTACTTTTTAATTTGGCGCTCAGGATTAGAAATAGTTTGTTTTTACTTCGACGCATTCTTCAAAAAGACGAAATATTATTGGAAAGTAGAAATACTCTTATTTAACCACAACCGCGTTTTACAACTATAATTATAAAGTCAGACTCACCAACTTTGTCCGTACAATTATGACTATATAATGTTTAATAGCAAAAGTGTTGATAATATTAATTTAAAAAAATGCTTACTATTCTAAAATGAAATTAATTTTTGAATTTTATTTATACATTCTGCGGCCAGAAATGTTTGGGAGGAAAATTGAGCTTATAAATGAATTAAATACGAATTTATTTGATTAATACGTTATTAACTCTAATGACTATTATTTCATATTCATATTTTCATTGAAAAATATTGTAAAGTTATACACGTTTAACTTATATTTACGTCGGAGTTACTTTAATTGAACTTGTTTTGGTTGAGCTTTTTCTCGTTATTTGTGTTCTCTATGGACATTGTCTACTTACCATTTCCTGTTGTGGTTGTAGCTTCTGTGTTGCCGAATTTCTGGTTCTGCTTCTTGTTGTAATCGGTTAATTTTTTGCTTCAGGTAGGATTTTTAATTTAATTTAACTTGTTTTTGTTGCAAGCGACGTGTCATCTTATGATGTAAGATTTTCTTTTAAGTGTGTAAAAGATTTCTTCTGTACTTTTTGGACAGTGGTTTATGGGATATCGCCATTAATGTGTGTGGTAGCGTGCTTGGACTATAGTATCTGGAAGTTTTGATTCTTTAAACTTGTGGGCTAGCGGATTCAATTAGTTTGAAATTACGTACTGTATAAACTAATAAATTGTACATTTCCCTGCACAGTAGCTATTATTGCTTTAGTTCGCAGATTAGTCTGGTTTTCCGCAACTGCAGGTGATCTTTTGTAATAAAGGTATCTTTGATAAGTTCCCAAATTCATAACGTTTATTTTACATAATTTTGGATTTCCTTTTAACGTACTGTTGGTAAATCTTACATTACTTACAGCTTTTCAATATTTGAGTGAATTAAGAGCGATAGCTTGTTGTTGGTTGCATTTTATAATTTATAAATGTGTTTATCCAGTGTTTGTGATTGTATTTTTTAATCATTGGACCATATGTTAATATTTTTAAGACTCGTATATTGCTAAAATACTTTTAAAAAAATATTGTTACAGTTTATATGGAAATAAGTTTGTGATTATTTTCAACTCAAACCGAGTAACATTTTTTTTACAGATTGGAAGGCTACTTGAGTTCAATTTAACTATCAGGCCTATCATGTTTGGTTTTAAATGGTTTCTTTAAATCAACCTGAACCAGAGATTATTTTTTGAATAACTCTTGGCTTGTTTTATTAACTAGCTTAGTGAATTTAAATTAGTGAAGTGGTTTTTTTTTTGTAGTATGAAAATATAGAGCTATAAATAATTATTCTTGATATTGCATTAACCAAATGAAATTTTAATAAAGTTTCTTTTAAATTAAAGGCCTTACAATTTCAAATGTTTGACTTTTTCTTTAATTACACCAAGTTTAATTATATGGTTCTTTTTAAGAAGTAATGGTATTTGTCTGTTACCGCCACTTTTTTTATGCAACTTCTTCAGATATCTGTGAGAATATGAGTAATAAAGTTTGTTTAAGGTGGGAAAAAGTAAACTTTTTTAATGAAAAATGACAATTGCAGAACACTAATAAACGAGGTATTACATCATTTGTCATAATTTGGTTATATAACCTTAATAAGATGAAATAGAGTGTAAGTAAAGTTGATATACATTTGATTTACCAGTACACAGAGTTGGCATAATCTAAACAAACAACCTAAGGTTGCTTCACTCGCTAACAAACATATTTTTTGTTTAATAATGTTTTTTTTTTTTTGACAAAGTAGTTACATAAGAGAAAGTGGCAGTGTGGTAACAAACAAGTACCAGAAAAATTTATATACCTTAATAAATGTGATTTTAAATAATTTATAAAAATATTATAAGTTCCACTTACCAACAATTATAAAATTTATATTTTTATATATTATGTATACCAATGGGAACTTGAAAGTTAGGACAAATTTATCTGTATTAACATTTTTAGTAATTTTGAGCAGTTGATAAGCTTAAATTTTAATTTAATTTACCACATTTACTTAAGATTAGGAAAACGCAAGAATGTGTCAGAAAGCAGGTTTGGACAGCGACACCCACACAAAGACAGAGTCTACATTGCATTATCAGTACTGTAGTCAATAAACAATAGTTTTGTGAGTTATGGCAATTTGTTCAGGTTAAGATTAAGAATTAAAATTACAGTTATAGTTTTGTGGAGAGAGGAATAAACACCATTAACAATCCCCCCCCCCCCTCAATGGTTTTCAGTCAAACTGAGTTAGCCATTGAAGGTGACCGACTGCACTCTTTGTGAGATGATTATCCATCATTTGCATGACTAATAGCATCAATCATGGGTTATCTTTTACTGTAATGATTTAGTGATTACATTTTCGTTTAAAAATAAATTTGGCCAATTACCTATGAATTAATTATTACCAATTACCTATGTGTTACCTATGTGTATTATTATTTACCAATTACCTATGTGTTAATTATTGCCATATCATGGTAATTTAACCCAACTTCTTTCCAAGAAAAGTCTGTATAACTCGCAAAAGTTATAAGATAAAATATGATATTTAGGACCTATGTTATTCATTACAATTTTAATTATTGCTTTTCACCAGTTAACATCCCCCCATACACAGTAGTTAACAAAAATTTTATAATTAAACACTATATAAGTGTAATATATATTATTTTTGGACTAAATTGGTTTTTTTTTTTTTTGTATGGTTATAGACCCGACCTAACAATCTTTCAGATTAATTATGGTTAATTAGATGAGATTAACAAGCAAAGTGGGTGCAAGGTTATGTTAATAACTTAGGAAGTTCAGTACAGGGAATCGTTAAATATCCAATCTTAACATTGACTTAAACCTAAATAAACGCATTAAATTTCACATAAACAGTGTTATTTGCTGCATAAATAATATACATTGCACTTAACCGAATAAACCTAACTTGTACTGAAGCTTATCATAATTTAATTTAATCTTAAGTGAATCTAATCTTTTACGTAATTATCAGCTTAACCAAATTATTTAGTCTGAAAATAATGTACATTATGCATGTACAGTACTGAATTAGAAAAATGTTTGGTGACAGTACTGTGTAACTTGTGAGGGATGTAACTATGGTAAAAAGGCATTTCTGACAACTAATATCAATTGTAATGAATAACTTCAGATATATTAAAAATTTAATCAAAATTCAAAGCGAGTTCCTAATTGTATATAATGACCCTCTCTATCTGTTTAGCCTCCGGAACTTCCGGAAGGTATTACTTCAGAGGATGAATGAGGATGATATGTATGAATGTGAGTGAGAAGTGTAGTCTTGTACAATCTCGGGTCGACCATTCCTGAGAAGTGTGGTTAATTGAAACCCAGCCACCAAAGAACACCGGTATCCACGATCTAGTATTCA
>JAAAKQ030167944.1:0-12560 GCA_010016005.3 Zanna intricata
TATCCCAATGTTCTTTCGTACTCCTCTTTCTTTGTCAATATCTTCCTCACCAATACCTCAATCTCACCCCAAGCTACCCTTGAGGACACCATATATTTATGAAGATTGTCAGGGGTTAAGTTCTTCATCTCTGTTGCATTTCTCCACGCCTCCCACCTGTTACAGTTGAAGAACGTGTGCTCTGGTGACTCCTGCTGCTGACAGAAATAACATTGTGCTGTTGTCCACAGTTGAAATCGGTAGAGATATTCGCCAAAACAGCTATGTTCCGTCATGAACTGGGTTAGATAGTATCCCAGTTCACCATGTTTACGGTTTAGCCATGTTCTGAGATCTAGTATCAAACGCCTCGTCCATACTGCTTTGTCTCCACCTCCTTGCCATCTTCTGCATCATTCTTGCACAATTATGTCGTAAGTTGCATTCCTATCCAGTCCTTGATCCCTCAGTACACGCTGTTTAATTAACAAGTCAACTGGTTTTTGTTGGTGGTTGGGATCAATTAACCACACCTCTCAGGAGTGGTCGGTCTGAATCTGTTCAAGGATCATATCTGTGTGTTTACCGGTAAATTCACACAGATATTGATGATTTCCTTATGATTTTAATTGTTGATGTGATTATAAAAAAAACCAAAACAATTTGTTCATCATTAAAATAAAAACGTTTTCTTACAGTTAATGATAATTCATCTTTAATATACTTATAAATTCCGTTTTATTTTCGTAGTAAAAAAAACTTCACAAAGGTAGAAATTTTTTTTATGGTCAGACATTTTTAATAAAACATCTACAAAATTTTTATTTTTTAAATAATTCGTAAATATTTTTTTGAACTTTTACACCATAATCCATCAGTTTTGTGTTAAATGGAACAAAACTATAAATAAATCATAGAAAATTGTTTTTTTTTCTATTTTTATGAAAAATTATTTATTTTATTTTACTAATATGTGCGTTACAATCAGTTGAATTAGAAAACAATAAACAACCCCCTCCCACCGCGCAATGAGATGATTATGATTGATATGTAAATGAGGTATGATCTTATGCAGATTTAGACCGACCATTCCTGAGATATGAAACACGATTATATTGTAATGTGACGCTTAATTTTATTTTGATTAATTTTTTACATGGTAGTCTCAATATTTCAAGAAAACTCAGAAAATAAATGCGGGAAAAATCTATTTAAAATACTAAAATTTAATAAAGATTAAAATTTTTAAAGATTAAAGATAATTTTTATTATATAGTGATTTATAGTAATTTTAAAAAGTAAAAAAAAAATTTTTTTTAATAAATTTACTGTCAAATACGTTATCAAAAAATTTTTTTGACAATATTTTTTATCGATAAAATAAACTTTTTTTTTAAAGATCTAATTAATTTAACCTCTAATTTGAATAAAATAAATTTGTACACTTATAGGATTCCAAAAAATTCAATAATTCGGAATATATTTTTTTTTTTAATTTCACGGACAACTTTTCTTTTACATTCATTACAATATTTTACCTATTGCAATTCTGTAGTAAGGATTTAAAATAATCTATGAGATGAAAATAGTATGAACATGATAAATTTAAATTTAAATATAGTTCATACACAGTCTAACCTAATTTAGAGTCATATTAATTGAACTCCAACAATTAAAATTTACAAATATTATTATTCATTTCATTTAATAAAAGGCATAAAAATATTTCTTTGAGTATAAATTTTTTTACTATAAGCATTATAATAAGTATTCAAATTACATTTTTTTATGTTTGCATCAACAATTAAAGTGATTAGCGACTTATCAATGTAATGAAACTGTACCGGTAAATTTGTAGTAGTGAACTAACTCAGGTCGATTAGTTCTAAGAAGTGGTTAATTGAAACCCAATCACCAGATTTATCCCTGCAGAAGAAGATAGACAGGCGTGGACTTATCGGATTGCAACAACCGCTTGCCATTGGTGTGTCTAGAGTTTATCGGACAGTCTCGACAGAAGTGGAGCTATTGTTAGCGGCCTTTCCTCCGTTCGATCCAGTGGCAGAAGAGATCATCAGGAGAGCAGGGTATGCTAAGTGATTTAGGTAAAAAAGATACTACTGGTAAGCTGGCAGGCGAGATGAGATATGTGGAGCTGGAGACTAATCCCAGAGTTGAAGCCGTGGCTGACAAGACATGGAAAACTATCGTTTGAGCTGACACAATTCTTGTCCGACTAAGGCTGCTTCAATAAGTATCTATTTGAAAGGAAGCGGAAGAGATCCGATTGGTGCTTCTACTATGAGAGCAGTGACTCGGCGGAACACACTATCTTCCATTGCGTTAGGTGGACCAAGAATAAAAAGAAGGTCTTTGGAGTGAATGGAGATGTTACGCCTGACATCATAGGAGCTATTCTGCATGGTCCTCGAAATTGAATCTTGATCACTGGCGTGGTTGGTAGTATTTTGAGAACGAAGGCTTTTGAAAAACTACGGATTCGAGGAAAATGGTGGCTGAAAAGAATCTGGAGAGAAAGAGGAGTAATTGGGCAAGACAGGGGATTACAAAAGATCATAGAACCAGTGAGGGGAATACTACTCCTTCGAGGGCCCCCCTCCAAGTTTATTATTTAGTAATAAATTGAACATGATAAGTAAATATACTAATACATTTAGCTCTGTGAAATTACACATAAATGTAAAAACAATATATATAAAATATGAATTCCAAGCAAACAAAAACAAAACTTTCTACTTTTTCTATTAACTGTCTTAAATCTAAGTGTTATGTACGTTGTGATGCAAATATGTTGTGTTGATGAAGTAATGTATTCTAAAAAAGTATTTCTGTATATTATTTTATAGTAATTTCAATTCAAATCAGTTACTACAGTACTGTATTTTTAGTTTGACTACGAGAGAAAGTGTTTAAAAGACAAAAAGTACATTGTGAAAATTAAATCCATCTACAAGGATATAAATTCTGTACAATACATGCATACTCGATACTATGTTTTCATTTTTTCAAAATTTTATTTTATCCAAAATTATTCTCATTTTTAACTGTAATATTAATTGTTTGATAACTGTATTAAATCATTTCGGTTATTTTAAATAATAATATTATTATAGACAAACAATAAACACTTTAAAACAAGGTTTAGTGAATAATTCTTAATCATAATACATCAACAAACATGAGATAATTAAAAATGAAAAAACACGATTGATTGAAGACAAAAATTGCTTTTAGGATAATTACTAATATAAGATAATTAAATTTATAAGTGTGGATGACAATGTTGTATATAATATAATTTTTTTCCAAATTTTTTAAAATTTATTTTAATAAATATAAATACATTTATATAACCTATCACAGAAAGTAACGTAAGGATTACAACGCGGGATCATACATTCATTCATCTAGTAGCAGCTCATCATTGAGCTGCTACTACGTAGATGAGCGGTAAAACAAACATACTTACATACTTAACACCCTAAATACATTACACTCCTTTGTTGGGTAGTAATTTAAAAATCAGCATCACATTGATCATAACTATCTGTTGGTTATTACATATATCATCCATAACTATCTGGACAATAAATAAAAGAAAATTTTTTAAAGCAATAAAAGACAAAAATAAAGTAAAATTTTTTAATTAAATACCGAATAAATTTATAAAACAATACAAATAAATCAGTATTAAAAAAAAAGCTTACAACACAGTTGTAGAACTTTGCTCTCACGCGGCTGAAGCTGCGTTCGAGGTAAGTCTTATATCTGTGGGTTGTTTCTGATGCATGACTTACACACACATACACACACAACTTAATATAAATAATTATCATTTTATTTAAATGTAGTATTTTTCGTTTGTTTAATTCATCATTCTAATTAAAATGAACGGGTTTGTTTAAAGGTGAACTCGTCATTGCAAATCAGCTGATTTCGAGGTCGAGAGTTCCAAGGAACAAATCCTAGTAAAGGTAGTTATTTTTATACGGATTTTAATTTTAGATCATGGATACCGGTGTTCTTTCGTAGTTGTGTTTCAATTAACCATACATCTCAGGAATAGTCGACGTGAGATTGTACAAGACTTCACTTCATTTACATTCATAGGTATATATCTTCATTCATCCTCTGAATTAATACTTTACGGTGGTTCCGGAGGCTAAACAAAAAAGAAAAACTAAAGTGCATACGCATACCGTATTTAATTCACGTGGTTGTGGTAGTACTAGCGGAAACAGTCGGCACTAACTAAACTAATGCAATTTCACAGCTTACGTTGAATAAATTTTGCTAATACAGTCGGCAGTCTGGTATAGCCGCGGCCCTTATTGTACCAGGTATCAAACAGGAATCGAGCTCGAGACCTGCCTTATAGAGTTACTTTTCTTTTACACTTTAAATATTATTCATTTATTTAATTCTTTTTACCTGTTAACTCCGTTAATTCTGTTTACGGTTAATTCCGTTTCATCTGTGACATCTCAACATAGCCGTAGTTAGAGCAGTTTTTTGGGTGGGGAAGCAATTTTTCAAAAGTTTTATTTGTGAATTTTGTTATTTTTTAATCGTTAACAAAAGTGCTTAAGAAAAAAATGACCTTATTTAGGTGAAATCAGGAGATATTGAGGTTGACGTTGCTGTACGGCGTCACTCCCTTGATCTTTGAAGTTGAAAATTTAATGGCATCAATGCCCCATATATGGAAGTGATCTGACCAATTTTGCTCAAAATTGGTCCAGTACTTCTGGAGATATAAAATGATTTAGAGTTCAACATTGAATACACACATATACGTACGTACGAACATTGAAATCCAGAAAACTTCCACCCGGTTTTTTAGGTTCCTTAGCTGTTAAAATGTCAAAATCCATTGAAAATCCCATATGCCCAGATTGGTCTAATTACAATGCATTCCCTTCTAGAGGTATGTCTCTTCTAGAGGTATAGCTCTTCTATAGTTATACCTCTAGACGGGAAAGTAAAATAAAAGTTGTTAATTTCTATTAAATATAAAATATTTGATTGCCAGAAATTTCTAAAAACGAAAAACAACTCGTCTCGTGCGATGAGTCATCAAATATTTTTTTTTTCAGCCCTCACACATATAGAATATATAATATTACAGCCTAACATAAATAAAAGAAATAGATTTTTTTATAATAAATAAATAGTTTTGAATCTGTCTTAATAAAATACAAGATATCATTCTTGTTTAGCAAGATCATAATGAAACTTTTAATCCCGAGTAACTTGTACATTAGCACGGACGCGTTTTTTTTTTATGTTTACCTTTTCTATTAACCACTAAACATTACCCTTTAAACTACAGAATATATTACTTTTGTATACTAGCACATTAATATATCTTTTTCATAAAAAAATAAACCTGTAATAATTCTGTTATTTATACTTCAGATATTGCTTTACAAGTACGATATTTATTTTCATAATTTTTTTTTCTTCTCTGTTATATGTACGTTTATATTTTATAATATATATATGTATAAAAAATCTATTAAGGTAATTTAAATGCATCGTCATATCTTAATAATAATTTTCTAGATTAATTTTAAACTGGTTCTATTTTTTAAATTTATTTTTATCCATTAGAGCTGCTTTACCTTCAGGTGTACTTTAACCATATATATATATATATATACACACTATATAGGTTTATTTACAATATATATATATATATAAATCTTACAGCTGTTTTTAATAAAATATAACAAATGATTCTGATAATAAGCATGATAACGATTTGTTACATTCAGTCAGCCAAGTTGGATTACTCAGACGAAGTATTCAATACATAATTTTAAATGAGAGGAGGTAACAATAATCATTTTAAATAAAGAATTATGATATCACTATTAAAATGGGTAAAATTTATGTTCATATCATAGAAGTAAATTAAAAAAAAAAACATTATGGCTATTAAATTATATATACACATTTTTTTTTAGTACATAAAATTTTATTTCATTAATAAATTTGATATTTTTTCATGTTTTCTTTATTGCTATTATTATAATATTTTTTTTTTTTTTTTTTACAATCAGAGGTTAATAATTATTATTAATAAATCAATATATTTAAATTAAAAAGAGAAGTTAAAATAAAGGAGATGAAGTCTGTTTCAAACCGATATGCCTTTCCCTTGTAAGATCCAAATATTACATTAATTTTATTTGACTATAACTCAGAAACCAACAAAAATAAGTAATCGTTAAATGGCTCTCAAAGAGAGCTTGTTATTTCAGTTAAGAATAAGTACAAAATACAAATATTTTGAATTTATGAGCTTTTTTAGACACTTTTGGTCAAGTCGATTGCAATCAAAAGGGGAAGTGCACAACTAGATGTTACAACAGTTGTAAATCCAAAATTTTAACATCCTACGGCTAATCGGTTTTGAGTTATGTGAGATACATACTAACATACGTATAGACGTCACCTTAAAACTAATCAAAATGGATTCAGAAATGGTCAAAATGGATATTTCCGTTGAAATCTGAAAACCGAAATTTTTCGTGATCAAAATACTTTACTTCGAACAAGGAAGTAATTAATTGTGTGTTGTTAAATTTGAAACAATAATTACGTTTTATTTTAATAATTAATCAATTTTTTTTTCAAATTAGTCTCAGAAATGAATTCCTCCGACTAAATTATTTAAATTGTATTTATTGTTCTGATTTCAAAAATTCTAATTTACTGGTTTTTAATACTTATTCATAAAACAAAATAAAAAAAATAATAATAACTTAATCGCAAATCGGTTTATTTGATAGTGGAGGATTTTAAGTTATACAAACCTCCAACCTCGGTGTTCGAGGTTGAAAGCCATCCGAAGGGGATAATAAGATACATTGATGGAAATGTATCCCGAGACAATTGCGTCAGTAGACTCCGATAGAGGCCAAACTGATTGAATGTGATGTGCTATCAGGTTTACATTGATCAAGGCTACGAACGAAGGGGTTGGTGGGGTGACCAGGATCGTCACCGGAGTGACGGAGGGAGATAAAAAAAAACTTAAAAGTATAGCATTTTTGTTGTGGTTTTAATTTTAATTCAAAAAAAAAAAAAATTACATAAATTCTACATTTGTTTTTATTAATTTTTTGCATTTTTTAAAATATATCATGAACAGTTTAAATTATTATCATGAAATATGTAAATTAAAGCGTCAATATTAAAGTAATTCTATTCAGATTTACAAGAAATGGAAAAATATTAAAATTTATTATTTTCAATTGAATTATGAAACTTTTATTTATACGTGGTTTTAGATTAGAATAGATTATATATTCCAGCGGCCTCCGTGGCCGAGTGGTAGCGTCTCGGCCTTTCTTCTGGAGGTCCCGGGTTCGAGTCCCGGTCAGGCATGGCATTTTTCACACACGCTACAATTCATTCATCTCATCCTCTGAAGATATAACCTAACGGTGGTTCCTGAGGTTAAAAAAAAACAAAAAAAAAAAAGATTATATATTCCAAAATATAAAATACATTTTTATGAAAAAATATACTTCCACTGAAATAACATAAAATACAGTGATTCATCTTGGTTAAAAGTAACAAAATATCAAGAAAAGTTTTTTCCATTTTCTTTTACGGAAGAAAACTGTTTGGAAAGAGTTTTTCTTCCATCAAAAACAGAGAAATTCTTTAATAGCTATATTCTTTGTTATATTAAAAAAAAAAATTATTAAAATTGATTTTAAAAAAAATCTGATGTGGACACTACATGACTTCCTTGTACAAATATTTAATAACATATACACAAATTTTTTAAAATTGAAAGAACATAAAATTTTTATTTTATTAATAACTCCTAAAATTGTTTCATTTTTTTTTTTTTTGTTATTTTTGAATTATTATTTATTATCGCAAATTTTTTCAATCAGAGGTTAATAATTATTAATAAATCAATATTTTCAAATTAAAAAAAAAAAAATTAAAAGATGAAAAGTCTGATTCGAACCGGTGTCCCTTCCCCATATAAGATCCAAATATTTAATTAATTAAAATTTTATTTATTATTCTGGAACCAATAAAAATAAATATCACTTATATCATTGAAAAGCTCTCAATTAGGGCTTATTACTGCAGTTAAGAAAAAGTCCAAAATTCAAAGCTATTTTTTTGTTTTGTGCTTTTTTGGACATTTACACTTTTAGTTCATTTGTTTGCAATTAAAAGGGGAGATAAACAACTGGATGTTACAACAGTCCTAAATAAAATTTTCAATATCCTACAGCTAATCGTTTTTGAGTTATGCGAGATATATACGTAGGTTTAGACGTCACGCCGAAACTATTCAAAATGGATTCAGGGATGGTCAAAACGTATATTTCTGTTGAAATCTAAAAAACCGAAATTTTTCGCGATTTCAATACTTCCTTTACTTCGTACTAGGAAGTAAAAATGTATGAAAAAGTAAACTTGATATTTTTGCATTTCTTTAAATGTTTGCTTAACATTGTTGACATCAAATTCCAAATTATTTTAACAGTTTGTTCATTTTAGTTTGGTTTCACTTTTGTTTAATTTTTAGATTTAAAATAAGATTGATAACGTATTATATTTATTTATTTATTTATTATTTAAGATAATAAGATATATTTATGTATTTCATTGTGTGGTCGAATAATTTGTATCTAATGACACATAAACATCCTCCGATAAGTAAAACCTTTCACTAACATTTATTTATTACTTTATTTTAAATACTAAGTAAAAATTTATGTTTGAAACAATAAAAACACCATAATTATTCTTTGATATCATTGTATTTTTAATAGAAAGCTTTTGTTTATGCATTAAAGTAATAATTAATAACATCAGCAAAAAAATATGTCTTTACGATCTAGATTAAATGAAATATTACTTATTTCCTACTTTACTAAGATTATTTGTAGCTAATGTTTTAAGTTTTTTTATCTACATAAACATTTATTAATTTACGCAGGTAACTCATTAAAAAAAATAAAAATGTAATTTATTAATGTAGTATTTTTTTATATTAAATAATTCAGTTATTAGGAGTGCTTTAAAATAATCAAAAAGGATATAAGAAGAGTATCCTGACATAACTTTTACATTAACCCAATTGTTATATTTAGGTACATTAATATAACAATATCACTTGTCATCTTGAACTTTACTTTATGTCAGTTACGGTTCCTGATTATTAAACAATACTTAACATTATTTCTTTACATTATACTTGCTTAAAATTATTTTAATGTTTTACTAATCGAAGAATTATTTTATGACTCATTTTGATGAATTGTACTATTGTTTAATGAATTATTACTTGGAACTATATATTTTTAAAAAAGTCATAAATATAAATCTGACTAATACATACTTATCTAATTTCTTTAGTTATTCTTACTAGCTACAAAGGCGTTCCATAGGCACGCCACCGCAAGTAGGCACTCCGGATAGGTTGCCTTGGCGGGCGACGTCTCGTAATGGTATTATTAAGTTCCAAAACTGATTATATCTTGTGTAATATTTTTTTTTGAATGATGAAAATTGATCAAAGAAAAGCGAAAAAAGAGTTTGTCGTCGTTTAGTTAATTACTCTTCATCATTAGGAAATTAAGTTTTAGGGTGGGTTACCATCTTTGCATTTTCAAAAACAAAGGGGTCAGTTGTAGCCACCAGGCTGGTCTAGTGGTTAACGTGACATCGCAAAATCAGCTTATTTTGAAATCGAATGTTCTAAGGTTCAAATCCTAGTAAAATTAGATACTTTTATTCGGATATAAATACGAGATCGTGGACACCGGTGTTCTTTGGTGGTTGGGTTTCAATTAACCATACTTCTCAGGATTGGTCGACCTGAGATTGTACAAGACTACGCCTCAGTCACATTCATACATATCATCCTTATTCATCCTCTTAAGATTACTTAAGGTATTAACCTTGAGCTTGTTCCGGAAGCTAAACAGAAAATGAAAAAGAGAAAAGGAAAGAAAAAGGGGTCAGTAGTGTGTCAAGTTAAAATTTTTACCACAGATTTCTGAATAAGTTCTGAATATATGGTTCTAGGAACTACGTGATTTGATTTTTCAGGTCACACCCACAAGAAATCACTAATTCAAAAAACAAACATTTTGACGTAAGAACCTTTAGGCAACACTAATAAAATAGCCGCAATTTAGTATTCTTTTATTAAAAAAACCTTCAAAAGTGGCCTAATTTAAATCTAAAATAATGATCTACCAAAAAATCAATCATTTAAATCATTTTTAGGTTGGAGTATTTGCTAAATTTTATTTTTTTAGTATTCCACTATCGAAAAGATATTTTACAGGAAGTAAAAAACGAGTTTTGAAACTGTTAAAAATATTACATGGCGGCCATTTTGGTTCGAATTATCATAACACGATGTTTTTTATGTCAAATTTTTTTTTGAATCCCCTTTAAAATGATTTGTCATATCCCTATCCTTTATATTTTATTTTTTTGTACTTCCCCTTCTTGAGGGCCCACTGGGGGAACTCTAGGTGTGATGTTCTCTATCGAAAAAATAATTCGTTTAGATAAACGCATTCGTTTAATTTAATTTTTCTATTTAACTCGAAAAAAGTTATTATGGGTTCCCATGCTTTATGTATATATATATATATATATATATCATTATCATTTTAGCCGTTATCGATCCAGTGCAGATTGAAGACATTTTTAGCCCGTTTTCAAATAATTCGTTTTTGTGTGATCTTTTGCCAATTCGGTCCAATATACTTGATAGTATCATCAATCCAAGCCTTTGGTATTTTTCATGGACGTATATTATCTAATGGTATCCATTCAAGTGGATATTTTAAAATAGAATGTTTTCATTATAAATTTACGTGGCACGTGTATAGCATAATATGAATTTAAATGTTCAGTTTTATATTTTGAATAATCTGTTTTTCCCGAAAATTTATACTATTTGTAAAAAATTATTTATACATGTCTATTATCTTTTTTGTATAAATATGTCTCTCAAAATGTTTAAATAAATGCAAGAATTACACGACTTCTAATCAAATTATAAATTTCTTGAATCGTTTCTGCAAACTTGAAGAAAGCGATGATTTTTTTCAGTTGCAAAAGGTGATTATTAAGGCTAGATTTAGGTGATTATTTCTATTTATTAAAGATTTTTCCCGAAACTAATATTACAAAAACCAATTTATTTCTCCTAAAACGACTTTCTCCTTAAGTCAGTAATATTAATATATTTTATGTACAGTATATTTTCTCAACAGGATTTTTCTATGGTTGTACACATAAATTTTTTATTTTTAATTGTTAGTTCTGTACAAGTGCTTCAGTCTTATAAATTATGTTTAGTTTTAATGTTATATTTATTTATATACGAAGAGAATTGATGGATTAGTTATTTGAAATAAATATGAATCCGGCTATACAAACAAATCATGATGAAGCAGCTGCCCAAAAGTTATTTATATAATTTACTGCTCTCTATATAAAATATTGTTTGGGATTATAGGAAAATTTGCATTCAATGTGAATTTAATCCCGTAAAACAAGGCGAGAGGGGTGAATAAGAGTGGAAAGGGGGGAGTTTGATTTGATTGAAGGTTATATAATGGGTAAAGGGGGTGGAATCAGGGCTTTTATTCAAATCCTATTGAAAATTGTTATGGCTGCAATATAGGCGGGCATTAATTAATATTCTGAACTGTGTTTAATAGCTTCAATGCTCAATATAGGGCTTTAAACCAAACCATATATAGATATATTGAAGGCACACAGACTAGTAGCTTATTAAATTTGCATAGACACTTCATAATGGATATTGCTGATGATACAGCACCATACTATAACCTCTCTATACATATATACATACATATACAAACCTATACGTACACACCGATACAATATATATATATATATATGAGAGAATAGACCAATCAGTCAGTTGATTTCACACACACATACACAACATACAGTGTACTGCAAATACACAGCTACATTTGAGGCTTATGGCTATATCCCTCACATTACTTTATGTTCATATATACACCTTTTCATACATGAATTGACAATGCAGTACCATTACTGTATTCCTATACATATCTCTCATTGCGTTCCGTTTCAATTTGTCTCTAATAAATCTGCTGATACTATACGATAAAAATGAATTATAAACAGATAACTATTTATCTGTCACATAATAGTGGTAAATTACTTTAAATTAATTCCATTTCAATAAAATATTTTGATTTATAATATTATAAATTAAAACACAATAGGAATAAACAATTTTTTTCATCATCCTTATATCTCTACTTACTGTGCGACTGGTGATGAGCATACAAACTTATACTAGTTAAACTATTTAAGGAAGTTTATTGATTTTGTTTCTGGTTAATTTATTTATTTAGATATTCAATCAATCTACTAAAATTGAAATCTTTCTGTTATTTATTTTTTAATCTCGTTCTTTCTCTTTATCTGTTTAGCATCCGGAACTACCGTAAGGTATTACTTCAGAGGATGAATGAGGATGATGTGTATGAATG
>JAAAKQ030167977.1:0-12559 GCA_010016005.3 Zanna intricata
ACACATCATCCTCATTCATCCTCTGAAGTAATACCTTACGGTAGTTCCGGAGGCTAAACAGATAAAGAGAGAGAACTACTAAAACTAATTCCTTGGAATGATTCTTTCAGTTTTGGAAAGAGATCGAAGTCCGGCGACTCAAATTAAGGCTGTATGGTGTTTGGCGAAACATTCCACAAGCGTAATTGAAGAAAATATCAAATTTGGGCGCGCATTGTCATGTAAAATTGACAATCCACTGTCAATATCTTCTGGACGCAGTTTTTGAACTTTCGGTCGGAAAATCATCCGGATGAATCGTCTGTAATAAGTAGCATAAACACTCATAATATAAATAAGTATTGGAACTCTATCCATAGCAATTATGATCTCAAGAAAAATCATTTATTTGCTTCACTTTTGTCTGCATCGACGATATTTCTTTGGTTTCTGAGAGTGTTTACTCTTTGCAAACATTGTTTGTGACTTCAGTTCAGGTTCAAAATCATGTATCTGACCACCGTAGGGGAACACCAGACTACCCGGTCGCCATACCACTCACTCCGTTCCTAGCTCTGATGGACTTTATCGGAGGTAGTCTTTTAGATCCTCTAAACTTGATAACACAAATAGTCATTAATTTGGTCCCTATCAGAATCCCACCGATACAAATCCCTCGGCAGACATTTCCATCAGTATACTTAGACATCCCAACCCTCGTAGGGGAAGACACCACCAAGTGACGATTCCGGCCGCCACACCACCTGTCCCGTTCCTAGCCCTGAGAGGCTTACCGGGAGTCGTTTGAATGACCTTCGTACTGATTACATATCTCAGTCATCAGCCAGCCTAGGTCGGGATGCCCCCGATGCAAATGCCGCGGTCAACATTTAGCATCAGAGTAAAATACCTCAGCAACAATCGCCCTCGCCGTAGGCTTAGGTCGACCTAGACGTAGCTCTATAGCTAAATAACCGCAACGCGGAAGCACGAAACTCCGCGCCTACTCTAATTAATCTAACTGCCCATGTGACTCTGAATGCCATATACGCATCGACGAATTCGATTGGAAATCAAATTCCCACTAAAAACGCTGCTCGCAGCAACGCAATTTTGACCTATAATAAACAACCTATTATCGCCTTCGAACGGTATCTTCCAATCTCTAACCATCTACCATAATTTACAACTCTCAACTATCAAATTAACCGATTCGCGGAATCTCGACCCCTGCTCCTTCCTCTAACACCGAAGGTTTCACACAAAACCTCTTCTTATACCTAATTTCAATTAGATTACGTACTAAGAACTAAGACCAAAATACTTTCATCAAACCAACAAAACCAAGCATTGATCGCAATAACAACAATTGTTTCCTATAATTCAATTTACCCAAAGTCCTCGTGATTTACTTAAAAATCAAATTTAATAAGCCTCTAATAAATCATATCTATTTCTCTTTCTGCTCTGATCCACTTTCAGGAGCGACGTCAATGCCTACACCCACCCTCACCGCAGTTACATCATAGATCTCTACATATCCAGTTTTATCCTAATAGCAAGCAAATATCTCAGCTAACCGGGACTCGACGCCAAAACGCCAATCTTGGTGAAGTAAGCATCCAGGCGGACTCCTGATCACCTGGGTTGATATTCTATCTGTACATCCGTAACAGCTTATACTCCTCTGCCATCCTCTGCAAGGCTAAAAATCTAAGAAAGCCAACAACTATTTTCCATTCCCTTTCGGTTTTCCAATTAATTTGCATATCAAAACCACAATTGTTTCTCGTAAGCTCTATAGCTACTCTGGTACGTATTTGTTTTTTATTGAGCTAATTTACATCAATTTTCTCAGAATTAAATTCTCTACTAGTTTTAATAATAAATTTTACGCATTTATTATTCATTTAACAAAGTTTTTGTATTACAAACATAAAAAAAAATTCATTTTTCGGCTTCGAATTTTGTGTTTTACATCGAATATATTAAAAACTACTGAAGGTTTGGTTCTGGAACCTATTTTATTCAAGTTTTCAAATCAAAAATCATAAGAAATGATCAATTTTATTCCTTAATTTAAGTTTCTAAAATTTCAATATGGTTTTATTTAACTCATTTGTCCAATGTGAAATCTTTCACTAATCGAAACCACGCTAACAAGAGTATTTCTGGATCCACGCTTATATGAACGATTTTTAATTATTTTCACTAGTAGAATGAGCTCAAAAAACGCCGGAGACATTACGTTATAGTTTTGAATCTCTTTTTGTGAAAATATTTTTGCATATATTTTATAATATAAATAATTTATTTCCTTATATTTTTTAATGAAAGCAATATATGATGCCAATGTAAAATACAAGCAATTTCGATGTCAATCGACAATCATTTTAATATTTTAGGATCGTAATAAAACTGCCAATGTTAAAATAAAAAAAAAAATTATTTCTTCAAAGATTTTTTTATTAAGTTTTAAAAATTCTATGAAACATGATATTGCTTTCAAAATATATCCTAATAATTTTTTAATTGCATTAAACTGCTAATTTCTTTACAAATTTTTTAATTATTTCAAATACTTATGTTTAAAATCATACAAACATAAGTACAGTAAATATACGACAGCTCATGAAAATATCGAAATTTAAAAAAAAAAAAAAAAAAAAAAAAAAATATAGATACTGAGAAAATAGTTTGAATTAATATACAAACAAACTTTATATTCATAAAAAGAGAAAGCCGTCAATTAATTTATATTTAATTATTAAATTACTCTCACTCTTTGGTATAGTATTTTATCAGTAAGGTACTATAGAACATACAACATTAAATAAATTAACTGCCTAGTTATAATAAAAATAATAATATAAACAGCTTTACCCAAACACAATCATACTAATTACATAAATAAATAAAAAATACATTTGACCTAACTTCCGGATTATTATTTTTATTTACCACTAAAATACAATTTAAATAAATGTTTATTATACGACAGCTCATGAAATACAAAAGAATTCCGGATTTAATAAAAGGTGGGGATTTTCATTTAATTTCAAAAAATTTGTTTTAATACCACAACTATTACTGATTTTTGATAAATTTACATTAAAAAAAAAAGAATAAAACAAACATTTAACGAACCAAGTAAGAAACTTAAAAGTTTTTCTCTTTCACTTTTTCAACCCACAATCACGTTTATGAAAATAATTTTAATTCAGAAGAACAAATTTGTGGTTTCAAAGAATTTAATTTATTCTCATACATCGTTTCATACGATCTAATATGAAACGATCTATGAGAATAAATTAAAAATAAGGAAAAAAAATCATTTCACCACCCAACTCGTTAAAAATGATGTAAAAATAATAAAGAAAAAATAAACATTTAGTAATACAAATAATAATAAATCAAAAATTGAAATATAATATTGACGAAAGTTAATAAAATATTGCAAAAATATTATTACAGCTTTTTATTTTAATATTATTTTTTGGTTAACGTGTGTGGGAAATTATACGTTTAATATAGACGGAAGTTTAAAAAATAATTGTTGCTAAAAACTTACAAAAAAGAAATACATCTGGTATTAGTTGTAGACAATATTTTTTTACCCGGAAAATAACAAACAAAAATAGAAAAATATTATAGATTTATTTATGCTAACATAGTACATACATATATATATATATATATAATCACAAGGGAATTCAAAATATAAATGTTCTTCAGTGGAATTCCGATTATCCGAATACTTCAGGGCCATAAAACCGATCGGACAAACAAATATATATCGAATAATATGAAATTTCTTTTATTACAATCGTTCGAAAATTTTTTGATCCGACATAAACATTTAAGAAAACATAAAAAAAACAAGAGCTTTTCTTCAACAAAATCACCTTGCGATTCGATATATTTAAACCAACGACTTTCCAACTTTTTAATATTATCTACAGTATAATATAATTTATTCAACTTTCATCCTGGAGGTCTCGGGTTCGAATCCCGGTCAGGTATGGCATTTTTCACACACGCTACAATTTATTCATCTCATTCTCTGATGATATACCTTAACGGTGATTCCGGAGGTAAAAAGAACAAAAAATTAATTCAAATAATAAAAATAAATATTTATCTCAGCATTGATCACATTATGTGAAGTGAATTTTCGTCCAGCAAGCATTTCTTCAGGTTTGAGAAGGGGAAGTAAAAACTGTAAGCCAAATCCAGCGAATACGGCACAAGTGAAAGCACTTTGAGGGTGACGCTGTTGATCAATAAAAACCTACAGCAAAGGTAACGGCTGAATTAAACTTCACTGATCTAAATGTCTCTCTCTTTATCTGTTTAGCCTTCGGAACTGCCGTAAGGTATTGACTTCAGAGGATGAATGAGGATGATGTGTATGAATGTGAATGAAGTGTAGTCTTGTACAATCTCAGGTCGACCACTCCTGAGAAGTGTTACTAGGATTTAAACCTTAGAACTCTCGACTTCGAAATCAGCTAATTTGCGATGTCGCGTTAACCACTAGACCAGCCGGGTGGGCTGATCTAAATGTCTATCGAGGCATTTTCATCGGTGGTATCCCGACTGAGACCTGGCTGATGACTGTGAGACGTAATCAGTTAGTGGGTCTGTAGACGACCTCCGGTAAAGCCCACCAGGGCTATGAACGGTGTGGCGACCGGAATCGTCACAAGGTGGTTGTCTTCCTTTTTAGGGGTTGGGATGTAAGTCATGGAGTTTTGCAAAAACTCAAAGCAAGGCGCATTAATAACAAAGTATTGTAGAGAGATGAACTATATTTAAATGAAAGAGAAATACTCTCAGTTTCTTATCTATCCAATAAATTTCTATGTGTGCTTCCTTAGTTCCCCTGCAGACATAATGACGATAATCAGTCGCTTGCCAGAGAACATCCAGCATGATAGAAGAAAGAACTTCATGAATGGTCTTTTAAACAGTTCATATTTCGAACTTAAACGCAATACACTTGTTTTTACATAACCCCAAAAACAGAAATCCATGGAAGTAAGGTCTGGAGACCGTGGGGGCCAAAAAATCCATCCTTCTCGTCTGACTCATCGCTGAGGAAACGTTTTGTTAAGAAAATCCTGCAAGATTGTAGCGAAATATGTAGGAGCTCCGTCTAACTGAAAAAAAAAAAGGATTCTCCGGTATTTGGGGCGCTGCATATCTTTCTAAAACTCCAGGAAGATGTTCTCGGTTATTTTTTTTTTTTAGAAAAAAAAATAGGGGTTTTTCTGAGGTGTCCAATAGCGCACCACACACTCAATTTTTCACTGTTACGCTAATGTTCAATAACGTGGTTTAGTATCCTCTACAAGAGCATTATGCCGATGTACTCGTCCAGAAACATGAAACGTTACTTCATCTCTGAAAATGAACTCGATTAATAATCATCATCCTGCTCTAACCTATCCAGAATTTCTACAGCAAAATAAAATCGTTTCACTTTGTCCTGCGGATAAAGTTGTTATAACACACTTGAATTTTGTAAGCAGTGAAAGGTAACCGTTTTTTTTTAACACATTGTGAACAATAGTTTAAGGAATGCCCAACTACCTAGAACATTTCCGCACGGATTTCTTCAGGTTACGGAAGAAACTTGTTCGCACTGCTTTAATCGTTTCATAACACTTTTGATCGTCCTGGACGTGTTTGCTTCAGTAGACTGCCTGTTACTTTGAATTGTTTGTCCCATCGCCAAATGTTATTTTCATTCGGGGAGGGGGAGGTCTTCATTGTAAAAAATTCGGTATCCACGCCTATCTCGGGTAACTGACTCAAACATAGCCACAACACACTCAACCTTCTTCTGCATCGCAAACACGATGATTAACACGCACGTATTGCTTGCATACACTGGAAAAACAATGCGCATGGACTAGCTTTTGTACAAAAACTTATAGTGTTTCTTTTTCATTTAATGTACATTACTCTCTACAATGCTTTGTTCTGAAGCTATAACCATTTAAAACCTGACTATTATTTTATCAACACATTGTTGTGTTAGTTGTGGGAAATAAATATCACTTGTTATAGTTTTTCTTGATATTTTCAAGCAAATATTTTAGTTCTTTGTTGTTAATCGTGCAATAGTAAACTTTCCGATCCTGACGTGATTTATATGGTGTATAATTACGTTATATACAGAACAGAACAAAATTTATTTATTTATTTATAACAGACTCCTGTTCCGTTTTAATTTTTAGACTGCGTACAGTTGGGTTTTAGTCACTCAAATCCTTACGTATATTAATTCCTAACAACTGTGAAATGTATTATATACGCGTCAAATGAAGACAGTTATTATAAAAATATCACGGGTTAATAACGTACAAACTGAAACTAATCCAAATGTTAGTTTACTTCCCGTGATGTAACACGACAGACGGAACAATTAACCTTAATTAATATAATTAACTGAATAAAAAACTAAATTGATAAGTTAAATTAAACATGTTTTCTTTAGTTTAGAGAAGATACAAATAAATATTTATATAAGATGACCGCTATTCGTTGATATCCATACAGAAGGCGGAAATAAGGAAAGATCGGTTGGAGGCGTCGAATAATTTCTCTTATACTGTTATCTTCGAAAAAAAAAAGGAAGACGTGTCTGATGATTACTCAAATATAAAACTACCATTATTAAATATATAAAATTATGTAACTAACTTAACGGAATTAAAATTGTAAAATTATAAATTATTGATTTCAAGGAGCCAAAACAGGAAGTACATCATATTTATTATAAGGATTCAGTTATTATAAAAAATTAGTAATTTAAAAATATCCATATACGAGTACAAATAAAAATTTACGAATAAATTATTCCTGAAACGTAGCACATCTTTGCGCTTTATACAATAATGAAGTAACTTCATCCATTATATCATATCTAAATGGAAGAAATTAAAAAATAAATTCCATTAAAAAATAAACAACCAATGAAAAGTAACCTAAGATTTCTTTTTTTGGGATGGGGGAGTGAATTATAATGAAATTTTATTGAAATATTATAACTGGAAGTTTATTATATTTAAACGTTTAATATTATTAAAAGTTATAAACAAAAAAAGGTTTTGAGAAATTAAAAAAAAAAAAATCGAAATTTTAACCTTTGATCGGCTCCGCCATCCCCAAAATTGCTCCAAAGTATATTTTTTTGAATTTATTGCATTACTACTATGCCTAGGGAGATATTAAAAAAAAATTGATGAAAGCATCACATGACTTCCTTGTACGCCTATTAAATTACATATACACATTTAAAAAAAAATGAAAGTACATATAATTTTATTTCACTAATAACTTCTGATATTTATTCATATATTTTTTTTACTGTTATTATTGAATTATTATTTATCGTAAAATTCTTTTTACAACCAGATTTTAATAATTATTAATAAATCAATATATTTAAATTAAAAAAAAGTTAAAAAAAAAGGAGATGAAGTCTGATTTGAACCGATGTGTCTTATCCTTGTAAGAACCAAATATTTCATTAATTAAATTTTAATCTGGCTATAACTCTGGAACCAATGAAAATAAGCACCACTTATGATACAGCTTGAAAATTGATACAGAGCTTGAAAAGCTCTCAATGAAGGATTATTACTTCAGTTAAGAAAAAGTTCAAAATCCAAATTTTTTTGGATCACTTTTGGTTCAATATATTAAAATAAAAAGGGGAGGTGCACAACTAGATGTTACAACATCCTACATCCAAAATTTCAACAGCCTACGGTTAATTGTTCTTGAGTTACGCGAAATAGACATACGTACGTATACACGTCACGCCGATACTAGTCAAAATGGATTCAGGGATAGTAAAAATGGATATTTCTGTTGAAATCTGAAAATCCAAATTTTTTGCGATCACAATATTTCCTTTACTTCGTAAAAGATCGTAAGTAAAAAATTGGTTAACAATATGCAATAAATAAAAAGAGAAGTTTTTCTATTTTTGGATAAGGAAGGAAATTTAGAAATTTTTTTTAAAATTTTTATAATGTTAAGATAATCCATTATTAAGCTAAATACCCATGTACTGAGCTTAAGATAAAGTAGAGTTATGTTAGCAAAGTTTAAAAAAAATGAATCGCCCAAAAAAAAACCCAAATCTCAGAAACATTATACCCAAGACCTTTAACAAAACAATGTCCCATTTACACGAGTCTGTTCCAAATCTCATAAAAATCGGTTTATCCAATCAAAAGTTATTAAGCTCCAAATACGTCAACACACCTATATAAAAACATTATTTCCAACTTCTGTTTGTTTTTAAACCTGGGTTATGAAACGTTGAGAAATGAAAAAACCCATACTTTCCTTTTTTATAGCATAGCTCTAGAACTATGATGTCAGGAAAGTAAAAATTAATCGAAATGCGTCTGTTTGAAGAAGTAAGCGCAAAAAAAAAACAGTGAAATAATCGATTGATTAAATTCTCCTACTCCTCCGTTTTTTTTTTTTTTGTTTTTGTTTTTGAGATTAAAACAAGTTAAACTTTCTAACATTGATAGGAATTTACCACGTGATAGTTAATTATATAACACAATTAAAAATATTTTGTAAATTCTTTTTTTACATATATATAAGTTTTTTCTACATGATAACAACGACATATATTTAAAATTTTAAGCAGTTAAATTATCTTCATATAAATATCTTATAAATAGCTTTAAATTCAATTGATTTAAAAAAAATTATTGGTCTGTATAAAGACCTTGAACAAATGAATTTAAAATAAGGGAAAGCCGGCATTGACTCGACAAAGGAAATTAACTTCCTTATAAATTCCTAATTAGATATAAATAAATTAAAACATTCTGCTCTCAAGAAGAGGATACGTGTTTTCAATAAAATCAATTATCAATGAAAAGTCTATAATAAGACTTTTCCAAACGAACTGTTCTTTCAATTATTAATCAATTTCTAACAAAATTATTATCACCAACTTCTATTCATGCTAAATTAATATAATTCACTCCTCGCGTATTTTAGCGGATTTATTTTTTAATTATTAAAAAGTTTTTTAACAGTTTTAAAATTTCTATCAATTTTAGTAAACCTTAGATTAGTGTTATTGAACGAACTTGATAGCCTACACTATTATTACGTAATAATCATTAAACAATTTTAATGAAAATGATAAGATAAGCATACACAAATGTACTGAGCTTAATATAAAGTGGAATTATGTTAGAAAAGTATAAAAAAAATGGACCACCCAAAAAAAAATCCAAATCCTAGAAATATTGTACCCAAAATCTTTGCCAAAACAATGCCCCATATACACGAGTCTCTATTCCAAATTTCATAAAAATCGGTTAAGATAAGAAAAAATGGTTAAAAAAAAATCGGTTAAAAAATGGACGACCCCAAAAAAAAAATCCAAATCTTTACCAAAACAATGCCCCATATACACGAGTCTCTGTTCCAAATTTCATAAAAATCGGTTAGATAAGAAAAAATGGTTAAAAAAATGGACGACCCAAAAAAAAATCCAAATCCTAGAAATATTGTACCCAAAATCTTTACCAAAACAATACCCCATATACACGAGTCTCTGTTCCAAATTTCATAAAAATCGGTTAAGATAAGAAAAAATGGACGACCCAAAAAAAAATCCAAATCCTAGAAATACTGTACCCAAAATCTTTACCAAAACAATGTCCCATATCCTCACGAGTCTCTGTTTCAAATTTCAAATTTGGAACATTTTTTTTGTTGTTTAATTTTTGATAGCCATTTTAAGGCGAAGCCGACGGCCGTTAGCAGCCTTTCCTGTATTTTTGTAATCCTCTAACAATATTTAATCCAAATCCGAAATCAAATCAATCATCATCATGAATTCATTAACGAACTATTCGTTCGTTGAAAAAAAAAAAAACATTTTTTTACAGTATATATTAATAGATGATACTAATTAAAAAGGAAAAACAATTAAAAAAAACCGAAAAAGAAACCCTGCCATCCGGGTTATAGTTAAAAATTAATTTTTTTTAAATATATTTGATAATGATACCATCCGTAAGATAACAAATAACAACCAGTTTAAGCCAGAACTGAATCTGATACCCTTTGATTAGAAAGTCATATTATACAATTTAACTAACTTGATTCCATTTAATATCACTATCAAACCAATCCAACAAAACCATACAAACATTAACAAAACATACACCTGTAAGAGAGAGATAGGGAATGAGAGAGTTATAAAAAAAATGAAAGTTCATAAATTTTTACAGTAAAGATTAACAAAACTTAAACTAATCATAATAACTACTTAAATTTGCATACGCCTAAAGACCTAATTTTATTCATTTAACTAATAAAATGCAATGATTATTATATCAAAATAAAGTAATATTAGTAAAATAATAATAATAAAATGATATCCGATCACGGTGAAACCTAAGAAAGTATAAATTAAGAACGGACAAGAAACTATCAAGTTATAATGTTAAAATATAACAGAAAGCTCTCTTGAATATATCGCTTTCTAACCGACATTAAAACAAAACGGAAGATAAAAACTGTTCTCATCAAAATATTATCTATTCTATAATTCGCCAAAGGCGAATAATCTTGTAAATTGTTATGTTATATGTATATAATCTTGTACATATTATCAAATGATAGAATACTACTACAAAAAACAAAAAAAAAAAACCCATAAATAATGTTTATAGAATAAAAAAAAAAAAAAAAGAAAGAATGACGTGTGTACATAACACGTTTTATGTAAATGATTTTGCCGGCCTCCATGGCGGGAGTGGTAGCGTCTCGGCCTTTCATCCGGAGGTCCCGAGTTCGAATCCCGGTCAGGCATGGCATTTTCATACACGCTTCACATCATTCATCCTCAGATACTTTTTTCGAATTTGCCCCCGAAAATTTTAACTTTTTTTTTTTGCTTCAATTCATTTAAATATTTATTATACAATAACATTACCACGAAAAATTATGATGGAGAAACGTGATTTAAAAAAAAAACATAATTAATTTGGAATTTGACCCCAAAAATTTTTCACTTTTTTTGCTTCAATTCATTTAAATATTATACAATAAGATTACCACGCAAAATTATGATGGAGAAACTTCTTTCTTTTTTTTTTAAAAAAATAAGGTTTTTCAAAAAAATTTTCAAAAATTTTTTTAAAATTGTTTTTCCAGCTCAATTTTAGTGTAGAATTACATTTTGAGTATATTTATACAGATTCGTGAAGAAAAAAACTGAAAATTTTTGGGGGAAATTCTAAAAAAAGTATCCATCTTCATCCTTTCATGTAATACTTAACTGTGGTTCTGGAGGTTAAAATTAAATTAAATTTAAAAATTTCTATAAACTGACTAAAGTTATCATGAGAAAAAAGAAAGAACTATAACTATATTTATTAATACTTAAATAATTTAAAATAATCAAAGATTTTACTTCAAATTAAATCCATCACATCAAAAAGAATATGAAAACAAAATAACTTTTTTAATTTCACAAAATTTATTTAAAAAATAAATAAAGAAGAGATACCTAATTCTGGTTAAATTGAAATTAATTTTAAGCATAAATTTGGATCAAGGTAATTTCATTAAATTTTTATTTTTTAGTCACACAATAGCAGAAAATCCAGTTTCAAAAAGATATATAATAGAAAATTGCCGGCCTCCGTGGCGCAAGAGGTATCGTCTCGGCCATTCATCCGGAGGTCCGGGTTCGAATCCCGGTCAGGCATGTCATTTTTCACACACCACGCTACAATTCATTCATCTCATCCTCTGAAGATATCCATCCCTTAACGGTGATATCGGAGGTTAAAAAAAATATATATAGAAAATGGAATTAAAAAAAAAAACAAAAAACATGCGTTTCTGGACAGCGATAGATATTCATTTTTGATAAATTTTTTGAAATTCAAAATTTTTTTTTTCATTTTCTTCATGAAATAATATAAATACTGTACATTTATTTATTTATATTAGAAAATCAAAGTGAATAATATTAATTACAAAAAATAAAAATAAATAACTCTGTTATCGATTGTATAACGCTGGTCAATTAAACAAACTGAAACGATTTGTTCTTGCATGATTGCATCTACTAGACCCTCGGTTCTTAAACTCTTTTTTTATGTATCACTCATGTGATAGCGAACTAATTAACTATTAAAATATGTAATATATCATTAATATAGCAAAGAGTTATATCTCAGAATGATAAAGTGATAAAAAATTATAATCTTGTTTGAAAGTTTTAATTTATTTTATATAAAAATCAATTTATTTATTACAAATTTTTTAATAATTTTTTTTACACAAAATATTTTATTTCACAAAAAAATGTTACATTATACATTTTCTTGTATTACTGATTACAATTATTGAAGATTAAAGAAATTCAATGGAAAGGAAGGTAAGCTGAATCAATAGAGATTTTAACCTCTCTCTTTATCTGTTTAGCCTAAAGAGGATGAATGAGGATGATGTGTATGAATGTAAATGAAGTGTAGTCTTGTACAATCTCAGGTCGACCACTCCTGAG
>JAAAKQ030167988.1:0-12559 GCA_010016005.3 Zanna intricata
AGTAGTCCTTCGTGGCACAGACATTCGGTCTTATGCTCTAGGGCGACCGAATGGGGTGGTGGCGGGAGAAATGCCAGTAAACTACTTATTTAAGGGAAGCCACTTTTCGCGTTGTTGGAAGAAGCTACTCTTGAGTAGAGATCGGTCATCGATCAATAGCTCCATGGAGTTATAAATGGTAGACAAGAACTTTATTTCTCTTATGAAGCAATAAAATTTTCTATCGATATTCATGAAATACAAAAATCTAAAAATAAAATAGATGCTAAATATAACTGGATTGTCCAAATAAGCATCCGATTTCTTTTTTATAATATTCCTCGTACCGAATTTGTTATTCGTAGATATAAATAAAAATTTAATAAAACACGAATGAAATATTAAAGCTGAGACCCAAAGATTATAAACCTACCAATAAAAAAGAAAACCTAAGAATAAAATTAGAAAGTTTTCAGCTAATTTGTGTAATCCTCAATTTTATTATTATTATTTTTTTGATAAGATTTAAATACCTAATTTTGTTTCATAAATACCTTTAGAAACGGTTTTATAGTTTAATAAATAATTACACTGACTTTGTTTTGCTGTTCTGATCTTGCAATTACGTTTACTTTAATTTTTATTAATTGATTTATATCAATTTATAATGTTTAGTTTAGTTAAAAATTTCTGTTTTAAGTAACACTTAATCATATGTTTTTGAAATTCTATGTTAATAAACGCTTAAAATTGTTCTTTATTTTTATTTTACCAATAAATCATTTAATATATAACATAATGTGGTCTCATTTTTACGTTCAATACCTTTACAGAAATAGATAGGAATCCAATAAAAATTTAAAACCACATTTTATATATATATATATATATATATATATATATATGATTGCATATTATTTTATGTAAATATTTTAATAATTTTAAGTTAATGGGTAATTCTGGGTTAATGGGAAAATAAAAAATTTGATTAACTGACGATGAGAAAAACTGTTGAAAGCGTAATTAAAATATATATATATATAATGAACATGTAAGATTTTCATATCCCTATGACACCCTCCCCTTCTGCAACAACAGTGTAAATTGAAAGCAACATATCTCTTCATTCACTGTCTAATAATTACTTGAGAGATTAATTGAGCTTTAATCCATTTTAATAAGTAATATATATATATATATATATTACTTTTTCTCATTTACAAGAGCTACCAATGAACCTTGCGTGCGTTTTTTCTTTACTTATATCTGAATAATATTATTATGGTAGTATGTAAGAGAAATTGATTCATTTAAAAGATTAAATTTTTAAGTTATAGCAACTATAAAATTTCCAAGTATATTTATTTCGTATAAAATAATTAAATTAAACCGAGAGAATTAAACTTAATTTTACATTTTAAAAGTCTTAAAATCAATCGTTTTACACACACTCACACCCGCACCCGCACGCGCACAGACACAAACACATATATGTATATATAAAAGTGCGTATATATATATATATATATATATATATATTTATAAACAATTTTAACAGATGTTAAAATTGAATATTAATTAACGATGTAAAAAAATTATAATAATAAAAAGGAAAAATTCCTCAAAAAAATTTCTAATAAAGAGGAAAAAAAGGAGGATTATTGTACAAAACAAGGTGCGACCGTTTTAATTATTTTATTAGGCTAATTAAAGATAAATAACACAATCTTTTTAAAACACTTTATTTTATTACAACTATTTTAACAAATAACATTTTATCGTAATTAAAAGAAGAGCAAAAGTTATAAAACAGTAACTTTTTTCTTGTTTATTTTAACGAAGTTTGTACCCAGAAAAGAAATGTTAGAATCGTACAACAGCGTAAAAAGCGTAGACTATATGCCAAGTTGGCATTATCACTCTACGAGGCATTGTGTGTTGGATGCAAGAAAACTGCGAGAAGCTCAGTCGAGATCTGCAATTAGAACGTATCGCAGAAGGTCAGAATGACATTTGTGAAGGTAGAGAGAGGTGTTTATTTAGGTGAAGTCGAGCATTGGAATTCTGAGAGCGAAGTAGAGTCAGAACAGAACTAGTCGGGTCGAATAGTACGTAGTTAACACACGAGTCCTTATTACCAGAGGAGAACAAGGCTTAGATCAGGCGCCTTGTATTCAATGCGTGCGCATTCTACCGTTCGTTCATTGTTTTTATCTCTGTTACATTTCTATGTCCTCCCATAACAAGAGATAACTTCAACTCTCTTCATCCCTTATCAGATAATAACCTACTTCCCCTTTAATAACTGAACGGAATATTTTTATTCTAAATTAAACAATATTTTCACAGTACACGTTACGTACTGTGAAATACGTATACGCTACAGTATACGTTAGAAAGTATAGTAATTATAATTTAACTTCAAACTATTATTAAAAAAGTAATGTGTATTAATGAAGTATAAACGTAAGTAGTATTTTTTCAAAACCTGTTTATAATTTTTTTTTTTTTTTTTAATAGACAAATAACAAAATAAATGTTAATGTATGTAAATATACGATGTTGAATAGTTTAAAAAAAAAGTATTCTAGTAATAATTTCTTAGATAGAAGGAGGGAAAAACATCAACCCTTATGAAAAAGCTGACAAACTTTCATTTGAACCAAAAAGATTTGATCTCGATTAAATTCCACGCTTGTTATTGTATAACTTTTTAAATCTAAAATTATACTTTTCACTTTATAATACAGAAGTGTAAAATTATACTTTGTTTTGTAAGTATGTTATAAAAGATATAAAACATGAATTTAGAGCTTTTATATTGAATATTTAAGGGAATATATTCCTGTAATGAATGGATGTAATGAATGACGGATGGGCAAGAAGATTAGAATTTCAGTGGATGCAAACAATTTTCTAAAAATTTCATCAAAAAAACTTAGAATACACGAATGTACATTAAGAACTATTTAAATTATTTTCAACAATATAAACTTCATTATAATCAAGTTTTCAATAATAAAAAAAAAGGAAATTAAATCGATTCATCCGATTTAAAATGAATATGAACGTAAAGTTAAATAACACAGATCAGTGAACAGTGACAATAATTTAAATAATAGCTAATAAATATATTATTTTATTTAAAATTAAACTATTCATTTTTTTTTGTATGTATATAAACAATATATTAATCATACTTGAATTTCTGAAAATTAAAATTAAGTGCATTATTATAATTAAATGAAAAAAAATTCTAAAACAGTATTTTTTTTTTTAAAGGACATAAAATTAAAATTTATTGCGAGAGCGTTTTAATACTTTTTCCCTGCAGTTATTATAATTAAAGTCTTCTTTGTTTTGGGGTTTAATTTTTTGCTTTATTGTTACAGTTTCACATAGAAATTAAAAATTTCAAATTACTTAAGCTGCTTCATATGTATTTTTAACAAAATAAAAAACTCGTTTATTTACTAATAGTTTGTATCAAAACTATCAACAACACCGAAAAAATAATATCCGGAAAAGTAATTATGTTATATGTAATCTAAAATTAAAACTTTTCTGAAGATAGCTGAATGGAAGTGTTTCAGCTTTTTTTTTTTTTTAATTTTACTTTAAAATGTTTTCCGTTGTCTTTATCACCATAAGTACTATTTTTATTACAAATACATTACAATAACGGGTATATTTATAGAAATAAGACTGGATTAACATTCCCAAATTTTTTAAAAGATACTCAACCTTAAACCCAGTTATTTAAAAAAACAATATGTTACGTTAATGTCTTACAAACCTAAGAATTTAAAAAAATATAAATTTAAAAAAAAATTAAAATTTTAAATAAATCATATCAAATGAATACTGTAACAATTCTCAAGAATACAAAGAAAAATAACGCTATACCTGATAAGATTACGTACAGCATTACAGTTACACATTGCTCAATTTAAACATAGAAGACCCGAGAAAAAAATAGGTAGTAGCCCACTGACTAACCCATTACTGGCTGGAAACTAATTGGTTTTAAAGTTAGTGTATTACAAAACAATGTTTTTAAAAATTCCTGCAGTACAGAAGCGTTCAAATTTAAATTATAATTTATCAAAAAATAGGACTAAAAGAAGAATATTACATACACATTGTTACTTTTCAGCATTTTAACCCTCCTTTTTAATGCACAGAACAAATTTTTCGGAAAGCTGCCGTATTCAATTAGAAAATATTTTTACGATTAGGAAAAAAATTGATTACAAAGCAACAGTCCACATTATAATTCGACGTTAATATAATCTATGACCGTGTGCACAACTAAATTTTTATTTTTTTCTCTTTCATTTTAAAGATTATACACATTAGTAAGTAAAATTACGCGCATAAGAAAACTGATATATACGAGAATACAAAGATAATTACCCGCCAATTTTCGTACTATAAAATCAATTTTATACATTTGATTTTGATGCAAAAGGTTTAATACATAGCCTTATGTTGTGGGGTTTACCCAAATTGAGGAAGGCATTAACTTTGTGAGATAAATATTAATATTCTTTACAGATATTATTAAAAACACACACATATATATATTTATATCTGTGGTAAAGGTCGAATAGCAAGTCGAGTCATATGTGAAATATAGTTGGCTATTTATCATAGTATACGATGGTTTGTAATAAGATATGAACGTATCTAGGGATCTCTGCCTATAGCTTTAATATCCGGCTTGCTTCAAACCCTGACACCAGTTGAATTCCACACAAAAGCATCACCCCTTACTTCTCTTCTGTATCATGACTAAAAACGGTCTCAAGTACCATTTTTACTTAAAATTACCTCGGACTGTGATATCATGAGATGTTTTCTGAAAGGAATTCTTGTAATATTGCATGCTTCTTCTACTAAAATTACAACCGATAATTTCTAAATCCCTACTATCCATTTGGTTTCACATTCTCTTTTTTTAAACTAATTAGCTGAATGCTATTAAAGAATAAAATCACTAGGGAATTTTGTTAAAATATTTTTTTTCATATCTTTTTCAGATTTATGTATATTTAACTTTGTTCAGTTTACTCCCCCAAGAACAGTAACAATACTGAAATTCATTTAAGTGTAAACTTAATTCACTCCAGTATTATCGCGTACTCCATGCTTTTTGAATGTTAAAGAAGACCTTACATGTAATTTAATACAGTATATAGGGCTGGCCTCTGTGGCGCGAGTGGTAGCGTCTCGGCCTTTCATCCGGAGGTCTCAGGTTCGAATCCCGGTCAGGTATAGAATTTTTCACACACGCTAAAATTCATTCATCTCATCCTCCGAAAATATACCTTAACGGTAGTTCCGGAGGTTAAACAAAAAAAAAAAAAAAAAAGTACAGTATATAGGAAAAACATGGTATCTGAAAAAAGATCTTTGATTTATTATTTTACTGCTATGAAGAAAGTTTCATTTATTAGGAAAATTTGTTACAAATACTTTAAAAAGAAAGTTTATATACATTGTATTTAATTTAAATTAAAATAAAAATTAGTAACAATTATATTTCTATTGTACCCTAAAAAGAGTAATATTTTGTATAAAGACTTAAATAAATCTAATACAGTGAAGTATTAGTCTACAAATATACTGACAGAATATTTACCACAATAGAGTCAAATTAATTTTTCTAATTAAAAACTAATGGGATTAGGAGGTCCGATTTACCTAATTAATAATAAAGACTAAAGATTATATTTTTATTTTAATGCTGGTTAGGAAGTAAGGGATCATTCCTGATCAGTCCACAGGTAGAACATCCCCGCAATAAACCTCAAGTACAAATACTACCATACCAAAAGTTATGAAATAGGAAATAAAAAATAGTTAAAAATAGTTATGAAATAAAAAAAAAAAAAAAAAAAAATGTCAGGAAGATAACTTAAAAAAAAAAAAAAAAAAAATCGAGAACAATAACTCTAAGTTGAGTCATGTTTCAGCTGTTTTCTTATTTAGTCATTAATTAAAAAAAAAAAACAGGGCTAATACATTCAGAAAACATTACACGAATTATGTTAATTTTGAATTAAGATAATAATTACGTTTCAACATTATTACATTACAATTACTAAATCATTTCACAGGTTTTAAACTTCAACAAGTATGGCTGAAAGATGTATGAACTGTATAAATAAGTACACAAATATTTTATCTTATAATAATTTTCCTCTGTTGTGATATGAGTATATTTATGAAATTTTAGACATTATTGTTAATAGAGTTATCGTTATTTTTTTCAAAGAAAACAACATATATACTAAATTGTATAGTTTCATACGTTTAAAACATCAACCATAATTATTTGCGTCACATTCAGTAACACACTCACACATCATTTACATGACCATTTAATTGGACCTAAATAATCCAAGTGAATTGACGTCTAAATGTTACATGATATGTATGAACGCGCGCGTAGGCGCGCGTGTATTACGGTTGTAATACATTGATGTAACGTTTCATATTTTAGTGTAAAAAAATAATAAAACAATACCTACATTCTATTTCGTATATATCTTTTTTTCTTATTTTATTTTTTTTAAAGAAGATATTTAAGTAATGGTAACTTTTATTTCAAATGTTTACCTGTAATGACTAAGTAAATGTTGCATGACAGAATTTCATTAATAACAGTAAGCTATTACATATACCGTATCGTTATTATTGCGTTATGTATCTATATAACTTCATCAAGCTACATTGTTTAGAAGAAGGCAGAATCGATCTTATTCAAAAAGGTTTTGGTTGTTGTTCAGGTTAACGTGATTAAGCATGACGATTATTTTTAAATTCAAACGTTAATATAATACAGTAATTTACTATGGATGATATGATTTAAAATGTATAATAGGGATCCGGTGTTGATACTGAATACAACTTAGAATCCTTGTCTTCCAATATTTAAATATCAGAATAACATTTTTTAAAAAATATATCCTTATATAACATTCGCTGATACAAAAATTAGTAACCAAAATGATCATCGGTCACTGAAACAAATAGCTTAGAATACTAGTAATCTTCGTAATTAAAATAGACTGTAATAATATAATATCTTAAATAACAAATCTCTGTATTAATACTACAATAAAATTGATTTGAAATATTCTTAAAAAAGAATTTCAAAATAATACTTAATTACTCAAAAATTAAAAGTTTGTAAAAAAATGTAAATATTTACCTTGTTTTTTCTTGTATTTATTAGGATACGTAAATGAAATTTTAGATGAGTTTTTTCACATACCTAAAACAAGAAATATAGAATTACGTTTGATACTAGGTTAATAAATATATATTTAGATTAAAAATTTATGATTAATTTTTACCTAATAAATAAAAACAAATACATTAACTCCTAAATTACATGTTTTATTTTATAGTCATTAAAATATAAAAATTAATACAAATTTTATGTTACAAACAATTATGTGTCACACCTACCTCTTATATTCATTAATATTATATCTTTAATAAATAAACAAAATAGTGTTAAGATTTAACAAATACGGATTAGTTACAAAATTCTATGTTATAATTAACATTCAGTTTTCAGATACAGATCAGAATTAAACAATAATTTCAAATGTACTTATTCTCCGTGTTTAACAATTTTCCCGTGAAATTAATTATTTTACCGTGACTAATTTTTTTCGAAAAAAAAATTATGTAAGCTAACGAAATACCCAAGTTAAATAGTAATTGTCGGTATATTAAGATTTTTTACCTCTCTCAGTTCTATAAATAACCCATTATTTTTGATAAATATTGTTCAAAAGAAAATCGGTTGACTGTAAGTAAAAAATATTGAAAATGGTACCCAGAATCGTAAATAATTAAGTTTGCATTTAAAATTTAGCTATCGTATTAGAAAATTTATTTTTAATGAAAACCAGTATATGAAGGAAATAATATTATTTCATACTAACGATCAATAGATACCTTATCAGGCAAAACATTCTCTGAAAATATAGAACAATAAATACTTTTTTTTGAAGAATCACTGACCTAAAAAAGCTGAATTATAATAAGGAGATTTATTTCTATTTAAGAAAGTAATCAAACTTAGAATTAAAATGAAAGCTTAAGTGATTATTTGTTTTTAAATTTAGGTTATACTTCGTAAACCTTTCAAAATTATTCGACAGTATGTGCAAAATAAACAAAAGAAATTTGATTAAAAAGCCTGTTGTCCGATGCAACACTGACATGATGACTTCATAATAAAGAAGATGGTGTGAAAAAATATAGACTTTTATCTAACCTCTCATTTTTTTCATAAATAAGTTAATCTCCTTAAATTCATATAAAATTGTTAACTATCCTAAAATTTTATGAGTTTAAAGTTTTTTCAAACAAAATCAACTTTATGAAAAAATAATTGTGTGAAAGAGCCTATTTATTCCTATTTTATTGTCATTTTAATTTAACAATAGAATTTTAACCATTTGAAGTCTGTAGTGAATCCATAATATTAGGTCAACTATTTTACTTTGTTTTCCATTTCCCAGTTAAGATTATTAGCCTGAAATTATTGGATTTAATGACGTACTTTTATTACGCTTTCCCAATTTTTTACTGAAAACTTGTTTTAAAAACAATTATTTCCAGTTATTTTTTTGAAATACTTCATTAAATGACTTAAAAATCTGATTAGAAACCTTAGAACTTTGATCCTAGCATGTAGCTTAACTTTTTAAAGCCTCTAGTATCATAAAAGAAAATAAATATCATAATAATAATGAAGAAAAGCATAGGTTTATATTTTGCCCATATAAGATGAACTGATGAATGTAAAACCGGTAATACAAAATCACTCTAACAAGCAATGTATTTCCATTGTTTTCGTTCAGTTTGAGCAGTTTTGAAACAATAGTCTTCAAATGATTTTTTAAGAAAAATTTTAACAATAATTTAAAATAGCTACAATAGAAATCGATTTCATTTTTATATTTTAATATGAAACTGATTAACGGTTATGAAAAATAATAATTTTTTTAAGACATTTTTTAACGTAATAAATGCTTATATTTTAAGCATAGTATAATATTTCGATATTTATCAACAAGAAATTTAATGTTTGTTTAAAATAAAAAAATACCCAAAATAACACTTTATATAATAAATCATATGTTTTACGATTTAAAGTTTTATTTAAATCCTTGAATAATTTTTTATTTGTAAAACACGGAAGGATAAATGAATGAAAATAATAATTGCAACCCTTCAATATCAAATTACGCAGATCTGTTTTGAAAATTTACTAAGCTCTCTTATATTTTCTAAAATATATTATTAATACAAGGATAATAGTACGCAGAAAGATTGTGTTGTTTTTTTTTTTTTTTTTTTAAATATATAAGTAATTAAATTTTCTTGTACACAGAAGAAGAAAATCCACCTAGTCCACCTAAAATACAAAGAAAAAAGGGATGACCAACATATCTGTAGTAATTAAATCTTATCTGGGAAATGCTTAAATTTTCATTTTGTAGGTTTGAATTTTTTGCAAATGATTTTCCTAAATTTAAACGAGAATTAATATTTTATATTAAAACATCTTATTAAAATTTTATTTCTTACTCTAGAAAGATTTTTTAATTTTAATTAATTCTTAAAATAATTGTAATGGCTTGAGTAAATAATTATTTTTTAAAAACATATTGTGAAATTCTGAATATATGTCTTTACGGTTTCAATGACATAAAGTAATAGTTGTAGAGATAGTTCTATCTAATACTAGTAAAAAATTTCTCTTTTTAGTGATATATCAGTCTTCAAGATTAAAATTCCATACCCGATGGCCTCGCTCAGTTAAATATATGATTGTATATCAGTTTCCAATGTCAACTGAAAGAAAGGGAATGTTCAGCCTTATAAGTCACGCTTCCATTCTGTTCATCACAGAAAATAATTGTAAATCCAGAATTACATCATTATCATCAAAGAAAGTAACTTAGTCTCTTATACCTCAGGTATATTACATGCCACTGTCATAAAAAAAATAATCGATGACAGACAGTGTAAAACAACAAAATAATGTACCCAGATCAAATATAAAGTGCTGAATACGTACCAATACAAATGTTAAAATTTTTAAGTACCCTAAATAATCTTAATGATTTTTCTCTTGCGTTGATAAAAGCATCGGGTTGGGGAAAAATACAACCTACCAAAATAATTTTTTATAATAAAGATAAACCCAACTCTAAATCGAGCAAAAAATATGCAATGATAGTAAACTGTATTTAATATAAGAGTTAAAAAAAAAACAAAAATGAAGAAGAACTACTATTTAAAACTTCCCGAGTTTTTTCTTGGCATGAGATTTTTCTATGACTTATTACACCTGCAGGTCATTATGATGGATTGGAATTTTGGATACCTGCAGATCTGTCTATTACATAAGTTTTGGATGTGGATTAATACTGCCTTTAGAGCTGGCGATGTGGCAGCGTGGGTCGATGTTATTGCAGGTATGACAGAGGCCCCTCCGCTGTCCGCATGCCCCATGCGATGTCAAGCATGTAGTGAGGTGCCCATGTATATCGGTGCATGGGAGCCCTGAAAGTTTCGACCAGTAGGGGCCTGGAGTCAGTGTAGAGATTGCGCATCCGCTCTCTGCTAGAACATATGCCGGTTCCACCGGAGTACCGAAATGGACCTCCAAGGTTAGCAGCCTTGGAGTGGGGGTGTACCCCGGCGGCTAGCCATGCTACACAAGGGATTCACAATAAATGGAGCTTGAACAACAACTCGTGGCAGAGGGTCCACGTAAACATCCTCGTTCTGAAAGAGTCAATTCCCCACAGGCGAAGAGGAAATATAGTCTAGAGAAAGATAAGTTGAGGAAAGATAGTGAGAGACTCAATAAAGAACTGAGGAGAGCTTTGTTTGCTGGCCGTCCGCCTAAACCCAAACATCTTGTAGTTACAAGGGAGAATGGTAGCTTCCAAAATGTAAGCCCATTCCTAATTTCCAGAGAAATTGCGAAATGTGTTGGTGGATTTGTGAAAGAGATGAAAAAGACTTTCAATGGGCTGTACAAAGAAACAGTTAATGACAGCCAAAGTGACAAATTAATGATGTTGAAAAAGATTGGTGAGTTCTCGGTGTCTGTTCAGCCACATGGAACACTCAACACGTCAAAAGGCGTCGTTGTTCGCAGAGACCTGCTGAATTGTACAGAGGATGAAATTGTGGAGGAAATGGAAAGCCAAGGGGTCATTCATTGCCGCAGGTTAACCATGAGAAGAGATGATGAAATCCTTCCTTCGGCATCCCATGTGTTGACCTTTAATACACCTAATTTGCCCAAAAAGGTAAGAGCTGGGATTCATCGCCTAGAATTGCGTGCCTTAATCCCCCAGCCTATGAGGTGCTTTAAGTGTCAACGTTTTGGCCACACTGCTGCTAGATGTTTGGGGCAGGAGGTATGCTTATGCGGAATGCAGACACATGAGGGTGATCCATGCCAGGACCCTCCAGTCTGCGTTAATTGTAAAGGTCAGCATAACTGCCGATCACGAAACTGCCCGGTATATAAGTTGGAAACAGCAATTCAGGAATTTAAAACTATGCAGAAGCTGACCTATCCTGAAGGGAGGAAAATTAAAATAGCAGAACACCTCGACCAACGATCTCTTATGCAGAGGTGGCTGCTGTCCCTTCGTAACCTAAAGTTGATGTTGATCAGTTTCTTTCAAGCATCGCTCCAAATCTTGCCACACTAATAGAAAGCATCATTGAGAAAGAGATCCGAAAACAAGACACAACAAAAAGCACAAAGATTCATCCTCAGATAAAGAGTTCAGTTGTCACAGCAACTGAATTTAATAAACAAAAAGTGACTGAAGAGCTTTGTTTGCTGGCCGTCCGCCTAAACCCAAACATCTTGTAGTTACAAGGGAGAATGGTAGCTTCCAAAATGTAAGCCCATTCCTAATTTCCAGAAGTCTGCAAAAAATATTGCATGACGGGTCGAAGAAAGATGATGTAGGCTTTCAAGCCCCTACAATAGGGGTGGTCTCTAAACTACAGAGGCCACCCAAAACCACGCAGGGGGAATCTGTCTACCCCCTGACTGGGGCGGTTGATAGCGTGACTCCTGTTATGGGGGTCTCCCAGACTGCCGCCCCCTCATCGGCGACCGTACCGGACGCCGATGCTTGTCCGTCGTCGTCCGCGGCTTCGATGGCCTCCGATTCGGAGGCCGGGAGCTGTGTGGAGGACGACGTATCTGCCGAGCACGAGTCTGTTCGGCTGATGGAAAAACAAAGAAGGAAAGGATGGCCGAAGGGAAAACCCAGGCTATAAACTGATCTAAAATAAATGAGTCGATTATTCAATGGAACATCAATGGATGTTTGTCAAACATCCATGAGCTTCAACGTTTGGTACATAATGTAGACCCAGTTTGTATATGCTTGCAAGAAACTCATTTCCGCCGAAATGACAATTTTAATGTCAGAAATTATGAAATATTTCGGCGAGATCAACCGCCTAATATAAGAGCTCGAGGTGGAGTAGCCATACTGACATCGAA
>JAAAKQ030168021.1:0-12559 GCA_010016005.3 Zanna intricata
TCCAACAATCAAACATTTTTTTGGGGTTGTTTCACATTTGAAGGCCCTTGTTCATTACTTCCAGTAGATGGTAGGTAGAAAAGTGATGGATATATGAAGATTCTGAAGAAAAAGTTGACACAATTTCAAAACAAATTCTCACAAGGTAATAGAATTGTCAACAACAGTTGGCACCACACCATACTGTTGAAAATAAAAAACTTTTTTTAAAAATAAAACATTTAAGACGATAAAACATTGTCTGGCTGCTCCTGTGGCCAGACAACTACGTCTGTGTTTGGATTAATTTACATGCTATTGTAAGTTTGAATGATTCAAATCACAATTATTTCCAGTTTTAAATATTAATCAAAAACTTCTATATAATAAACATGTTTTAATGACTCAACAATCCGTTTTTTAAAATCACAGTTAAAAAAAAAAGGATGGTGGATGGTGGATCTTTACATTTCCTTATAATACTACTAATAAGCACATGAACAATGTTACTTAACCAACTGCTGTTTACTAACTATGAGAATAAACAATGTTCTGCATCCCAACCCCCATAGGGGAAGACACCCACCAAGTGACGATTCTGGCCGCCACACCACCCCTCCCGTTCCTAGCCCCATAAGGGCTTTATCAGGAATCGTCTGAAAGACCTTCGTACTAATTACATATCCAAGGACTAAGGATTTTTTGATTAAGGAGATATTTATATCTATTCATAGAATGTGAAAAATTAATTTAGGACAAAATTATTAAATACTTTTGGTGATAGTTCAGTTAATGTAGCTGTTTATCTATGAGGTAAAAAAAATTTAAATAACATTGATGGATGATGTATATAAATAGTGTTAAGCCAGAATGAGAGAGAAGGCTGGTGTTTATGTAGATGGTAAATGTTAAGGAAGAATACTTATGATTATATTAATAAAAGAATATGAACCCTTCACTTTAACTTAGACAAAGGAACTATAACTGTCATTACAGTGTACACTATTGAAAATGACAAGTAAGAAAAACACAAACCTTTAATGAGGATGAACAAAACTGGACAATAAATTCATCAAATCTCACCATCACTGGTGCTGAAAAAGATGCAAAGGACAAAATGATCTTATGTAAGGAATAGTTGAAACTTTTGGAGAAAGCCACAAACAGCAATAATCAGGAACTACAAGATTTTCATTCTTTAATTGATATAAAGATCACCTTTTTCAAGTAGAAGGAAATACATTTATGTACATAGAATGCTATAGCTTGAGATAAATAACATACTATGAACTCATGAATAAGAAATTAAAGGTATATATGACATTTTCTTTAAAAGAATACGATACAAAAACCAAATGATTTCCAGTGTTACCAAAAATAAATCTTGGGATTAAATGGAGAAATTAAGTGGTTTAAAAAAGAAATAGTATTCAAAGTAAATCTAAAAATAACAAAAAAAGTCTGAGAATTTTGTACAAGGTTATAAGAACTAAAGTGTTTTCCAATTTATCAAGATGACAAGAAATTAAGGTGGCACTTCAGAAAGCAGTAAACAAAAGCTTCAGATATGATAATCATTCAAAGAAAGAAGAGATTAAAATACTGGAATGCAAAAGCTATACAAGCAGTAAATGAAAACAAAAAAAAATATCTAAAATCTATAGAAAAATCCAACAAGGAAACAGTACTTCATAAAATGATAGTAACAGAATTACCAAACTTTACCTTACCTTACTTTTTAAATTTAAAGAAAAGCTGGAAAACCTAAGCCCAAACGGTAATAATTCTGAGCTACTCAACAGGGATGGCTATTTCACAATACACACACATACTGTTATACTCACATTCCCAAAACTTTTCAGTGAATTCTGACTTCAAGTTAAAAAGTACCAAGGGAATGATAATTATCATTTAGATTTATTTTTTACATAATTTCTTGTTTTAAGGGAATCAGACAGTTTCTAACAATTATGTTAGAAAGATAACAAGTTTTTATTCTGAAATTAGCAAGGAATACAATACATAGATGTCCATAAAACAATCCACACATGATGACATTATTAAAGAAAATTAAAGTTCATATGAAAATAATTATTGATAAAAATATTAATAGCTATAAGAAGATCTTGTAGCAAGTTTCACAATTAATTAATTGGGTTGAAAGTAGTCAAGAGGACCAATAAATTCCATGTGGATTTTGGTTTTATAAATAGGACTTTTACTAAAAAGTCTAAAATGGATACACTAGCTTAAAATAAATGATATAATGGCAATGCTCTTACATGTACTAGATAGTAGTATCATGAATCATGGGTTCTTAGGAAGGAAGGTACAAGTGAGGAAAATTGATGCTGCCAAAGTAAAATTTTCAGGTCCTCAAGAATAAGAACAGAGAAAGATGAATATAGTAGAATGAGAAAATTTAAATGTGAATTTCAGTTAGAGCTCTGCGTTATTATCCAGTAAGGAAATGAAGCTGAAAGAGGCAAGATGCATATTCTGTAATTGATAAAGAAAAAATCATAAAGTAGATTCTTATATAAAGCAAAACTGACTGAAAACACATTTTCAGGTGAAAAATTACATTAAATTTTCCTGGGCATTTCTAAATGATGACATAATTATATAAATTTAACTAAAACTTATTTCAATAAACAATAAATCAGTAGAGAACAATATTACTATTATGCATGCACACGTACAGTATTGGTGATATAAAGCTTTATAAATTTGGTAGTGAATAATAGTATGCATGATGTCATTGAGTATAATGACCTTCAGCGAGCACTAGTACATTTGTAAAAACATGTCAGTTTTATTTTATAGTACTATTAGCCAGAATGTAACAAACAGATGCTTTTAACTAGTAGATGTAGTGTATAGTAATTATTGTCCTCTGTCAGCCTAGATCAATCAATGCTGTCGACCAGATTCATGGAGATGATCAGCAGACAAAAATTGTACCACAGTCTAATAGTTACTGTAAGAAAAAAAAAACACCTTCTTTTGGATTGAATAATATTGCTACAAACCTCTTCCAAATTTATTACTCAATTATATTGGTTATACTCAACTAAATTGTTTATTTTATCAATTAACCTTTTCCAAATATAATTGTTTTTTTAACTTCATTTTTTTACCACTGAACTATGTGGTAATGTGGAAGCTATGAACAAGCATGTGTAAAAAAAATTTGTATGGCATGGTTTGAAGGATAAAACAAATTTGTTATAATTTAAAATCTTTTCTACTATCATTTGCGTTAAAACCAAAAATCTACAGAATAAACTGAAAATTACAAAATATATGTACAAATAATAATCAAATTTAAAAATAAATTTATAACACAAAAAATATTGACTGACACAATTTTATTACGATATATAATAAAAATATGAAAATAACAACTGGTTTATGGCAACAATAAAAATTAGTAAGATAAGAAATGTTGAGTAATATTCATGAAAAAAATAAAATTAAGCAGACTAAATAGTATATAACCATCAGTATAAAGCAACAAAGAGGACCTATTCAGCTCTCCCTTGGGTACACTAACTACATACAACTGCACAGGGTTAATATGTGCATACAAAATTTCTGAAAAATCTCTACAAAAACTTCCTGGCTGGCTACGGACACTACTTTCTTACTTGGAATATAATAAGAAAAAGATTCTTTTGATCAGCTTGTGCAGCTTCTAATTTCTCCTCCATACGTTCAACCATATCCTCAGTAGGTTTATCAGAATTTCCATGACGGCCTCCAGTTCCACCTCCACCAGCACCACTATCATCACTTTCTTCACCAGAACTGGATCCTCCTCCTGCTGCTCCCAAGCGCTCCCGTGCTTCACCTAACTCCCTGCTTAATCGACTAACGTGTTTTGACATCTTTCTGATAGTTAAATGCAGTATTTCCCAAAGGTATAGTCTAAAAAACAAACACTTTGAAATAGAATAAGTAATAATTTCCTGTTATCTGCACATAAAATAAACATAGAATTATTTTGTTGAATCAAAAAAAATTATTTTGTTTGTTACCAATATGCTACAAAGAGGCTGCAGTTGTCACATCCATATGAATATAAAGTAGCAAACAATATTTTATTAATTTACATTTTCTGAAGCAATTTCTTCATTGCTTTTCTTCCCAAGGTTAACAATAAAAACTCCAGGATACAGAAAGACATTTTTCCATAAAAATCCAATTCAAAAAAAATTGATCCATAATGATTCATCACAATTGATGTAGTTTTATTTTTTGAACATTATTACTCTAAATCTTCTCAGATTATTGCTTTTCAGGAAAATATATTATTGCTAATTCTCTTCCTCTCTCTTCATAATCTTGCCATATCAGGTAAAGCTTTGTATTGTAGATGGAAAATGGGATTTTGTAGCATATGAAAAACTCCTGATCAGGATTTAAACCCAGGATCTCCAGATGAAAGGCCAAAATTCTACCATTCCCCACGAAGATCTTTTTTCTGTTTTGGACCTGTTTTTGGATATGCATCTACTTGTCTGAGCTAAAACATTACTTAGAATCTATTTGAATAGTTTCTTATTTGTCTTAATAAATAAATACATCACCGTTCAGGATAAAGAAAGATTGTTTATTCAAGTTAGACGATATAAATAAACAAATGATCTTACATACTTAGTGAAGGACACAACATAATTGAATGGGTGCTTGTAAAATTTAAGTGAGACATTTTCAATCGTCCGGCTAATGGCACAACTCGGCCTATAGTTACAGTTTTCCAAACTGAAGGACATTTTGGGAGGAAGGTATTTTTGAGTGGTGAATGCCTGAAGAAACGTTCTTCCCAATTACCCATCCCAATATATACACCAACATATTTACCTATCCCAATCAACTGGTAAGGTAGAAAAATAGCTCAAGGTTAGTTTATATTAAATAGAAAGTTTTGTTCAAAAGTTCTAGACAATTAGCTTTTTATCAAAAAGAGGTGACCATTTTCTAAAATACTTTTGTAATATTTCATCATGGTACTCTATGAAATGTTACAAGTTATAGTATAAATTAGTAAATACAAAGGAGACTAGGAAAGTTTTGCAATACTGACTTTATGCTTTAATCATTTTTCTAAATAATTTCCACCACACATTATATACTTTGCAAGATTAGTTTTCAGAAAAACCCTTTTTTTATCAAAAATTTAAGTACACTCATTGTCCCAAGCCCTTATGAGATCATCAGTGCTTGTAAAATGCCTCCCTTTCAATCTATTCTTCACCTGGGAAAACAGCTCAAAGTCACATTGGGCGATATCAGAACTGTAAGTAGGGTGCTCTAACAGTTTTATTCCAGTGCTGGCCAATACTCAGACCAAACTTTGAAGCAATGTGGTGGAATATTGTCATGGTGAAGAAAAAATGTGTACATCCTTGAGTTTAGGTGCAGCTTCTCTGAGGCAACTTTAGGAAGCTTCAGTGGCAACTTCCTGGGGCAACATCTTTCAGACGGGCATTCCTCTTAGACCAATTCTCTGTAACTGTCTTCTGAGTTTCCAACACAACTCAATTTAAAACTGTTCTCATGCTACAAAATACAATCATCATTCTCTTTTTTGCTGATCTGAAGTTTTGAAAAGTCATGGGATCTCCTCCCTTTGAACACTTACACTTTGTTCTGAGCCTTGGTCGGGATGTCATAATAGTATAGCCAAGTTTTACCACCTGTCATAATACTGTTCACATAGGGAGATTTCCCATTTTCCAACTTTTTCAGCATTTCATGCCAACATGAAACACAGTGTGCCATCTGATACAGTTATGCAGCAGCACCCAAAGGATAAAAACTAAGACTTCTAATTTGAAAGTGATCTCACAGAACAGCATCAACAGCTGGTTCATTAACGCTCAAGGGAACCTTTATTTGGTGGTAGGTCATATACTCTCAAGCATTTTTAGAACAGCAGTGATGTTTTTCTGTCAGAGGGGAAGATGGTCAAAGCCACTGAGTTGGTCTAGTGGTTAAACTCATCATTGCAAATCAGCTGATTTCGAAGTCAAGAGATCTATAGAGATCTATCAAGAGAGGTACATATGGATTTGAATACTAAATTGTTGATACTGATGTTCTTTGGTGGTTAACATTTACCACACAATGGTTTCAATTAACCACACATCTTAGGAATGGTCGACCTGAGACTGTGCAAGACTACACTTCATTTACATTCATACGAATCATCCTCACTCATCCTCAAATACCTTAGGTGGTTCCAGAGGCTAATCAGAAAATAAAACGAAAAGGTGAAATGGTCAATCTGACCTTGGAGCATCCTCAAGGTTAAAATTTCCTTTTTCAAACTCTCAGTACCACCTAAATAATGTTGTATAATATAGACAATCTTCTTCAAGCACAGGAGGCATCTCTTCTACACATTTATCTTTCTCTCTCTACCCATGTGCAAAATCGCCCAGTATTCTTTTTTCTAGGTGAAAAATGCTTTGGCATTATCATCACCTGGATACTACATATCTGTTGTAGATAAATAGATGATAAGAACTGACTATTAAAAATAGAACCTAGAAACAAAAAAGCCTGTAACATGTGTTAAAGGGGAAATAAAAACAAAAATAAAATCACATGGATACAAAATTAAAAAAGTAACTTAAAAGAATAAAAATTACCATCCGGATATTTAAGAATTAATTAAATAATTAAATTCTTGAATCAAGATGCACGACCTTTATAAATCACAAGACAGTTAGTAACAATATTCATTGTTTTCCAACATATTTCACATGTCACCCCCTAGTTTAAACTTGGGATGCAATGCCACATAACAGATACAATTCGCAAGTATATATGGCACTTTAGTTAGCAGCCGCAGTAAGCAGAAAAGTGTGCATCTCTTTGCGTCATCAGACATCCATGAGTGAGCATAGTGAGCTCCATTTGGAAACAGAAAATAATAACCTCCTCTCGACAGTTATTTTTACATGAGGAGCTTCATGGTGACACAGTCGGCTTAACTGGATGAAGTTAACAGTAGCATCCGATTCACTTTGCCATTCATCATAAACTAGGTTTTTCAGAACAGACAAGATCATTAGATGGTTTGATTTCAATTAATCATGCAATTGGTAAAGATAGGCTAAAAACAAGCCTCTTTTGCTGCACTATATTTTGCTCACTGCCTGAAATTTACATAAGGCTCAGGAACCAGCAAAGCTCACAACTGTATTAAGTTAAGTCATTTGCAAAATAACACACTGAATCTCACAGACAAGTTGTCTGGAGTACACGTCGCTAATAGCCTGTAAGGACTCATGGAATCTGATCAAACAAGTACATGTTGAAATGTTGGACTAATTATGTTTAAAGCTTTATAAATAGCAAAGAGCTCCACAACAAAAATTCTGGTGAGGTCAAACATGTCTATTGCCAATCACAAAAGCACATTAATGTTTTTAGAGCCATCCATATAAACTGTAGCATCAAGATTCCAACTATTTACAATATTATAAAATTTGTTTTGCAAAAAAACTGAATTTGTGTTCTTTTTTTATACTGGCACAGATCGCCATTAATAATTAATGAGAGAAGGCCGCCAAGGAGGTTAATAACATGGAGCAACAGTAAGGACTGGAAGGAATTGTATATTTTGAGCTGAAAAAAGGTGGCTGAGCTCTTATGTCTAGCACAGCAGTAGATCTAGGCTGTTCCTGGTAACACTTAATATGTTGGTTTGAGAATACCACATCGAAGGTTGGATGATTTGGTTGCACTTTAATGTGGGCCACATGGGAGCATACCAATTGTTTCCATCTATTTCAAAGAGATGGCTTACCACTGTTCACCAGCATACTTACCATGGGGTTTGACCGAAATGCACCCAAAAGCTGAATGAATGATGGACTGCATTGACCACCTTAAGAGTGATGACCCACGCTGACGAATACAGCCATAGTCTAAGCAGGAACCGACCAGAGCTCAGTAGAAGTGCAACACACATACACGATTGGCTCGCCAAAGGGTATTAGTCAGAACTCTCAGCATGTTTAATATTTTCAGACATTTTACCTTCAGTTGTTTTAAATTTGTTACCCACTTTAGTCATTGGTCAAACCACATAACCTAGAAATCTATCCTACATTCATGCCTCAACTAGTTTATCATATAAATACAGTTGAGAGTCAACATCTTCCCTCAACTGGGAAAAGCAAATGCATTTTGTTTTTTACGGGGAAAACGTGAATCCAGTAGATTTACACCATGATTCTAAATGGATTATTGTGTTTTGAAGCAGCCTTTCACCTGTAGCCAATGTTTTACACGCTACAGAAATAGAAAATTCATTTATAAATAAAGAACAGATAACAGCTTTTCACATGCAGTTTATTATACTATTTATGGCTAGCAAACAAAGTAATACTAAGGACACTTCCCAGGGGTACTTAGTTTTCCAGTGTGAAACTTTCACACTGATACAATAATTCCAACTTGAACTTAGAAGAACCAAATACTGAGGAAAATGCAGATAAATGCAAGGAGATTACTTTGTATACTCTATTCATGGAGTGTATTTCTCTCCTCCAACCCATGTCATACACCTTTTGCAAATCAAAAAATACAGCAACTAGGCATTGCGATGTAAAAAGGCATTTTGAATAGTAACTTCCATGGCAACTACGTAATCAATAGACAATCTGCCCTGGTGGAGACTGAATTGTTCTAGAGTAATTAGGGCATTTCTCTGAAGGTACCACAGTAGATGATTGTTACTATTTGTTTCATCACCTTGCATAGGGTACTGAGAAAAATTAATCGTGCTCCACAAGTTATCATTTTATCAAGTTTCAGTATAGGAATCATCAGCGTCTCTGATTAAGAATCTGGAAACACCTGGTCAAAGAATGTTCTATTATAGATACACAAAAGAAGTTGTATTACAAGAGTATCTGGGAAGTGTGGTAACATACTAAGACTGATATTACCATTTTCAGGGGAAGTGTCATGAGAATTATTCAGAACAATACCTTATTTCATTGTAAGAAAAAGATATGTTTATTCATTCTGCAAATCTTCAATCACCAGCATGATATTTTTTATCTGCAGCTATATCTTCACAAATTCAGGGCAGTATGATGGTGTAAGTGAAACTGCCCTAAATGATCTTCCAAATATGGAGGCATCAAATGACGCAGTAATAAGGTTTTTGTTGCTTTGCAGTCCAATCGGCTGCAGTGAAATGGTTCAAACCTTTCTCCATGCAAGAGATAGGTGTTGTCAGAGAAATGGATTCAATGTAATTACGTCATGATTTTCATACAGCACACTGACCAGTCCACTTTCTGAATCACTCATCTGCATGGTTGACTCTGAGGCAAATTGTTATTATCAAATGAGATTACAAGTGGTTTGTAATGGCTTCACAGATGTTTTTGGAAACGCACTAAGTAAGACATAGGATTAAGGTTGCTGAACACAAGATAAATTGACACATGAAAATGTACCTGTTGAAGATGACACAAATATATACGGTCCATCATTCAATAAGCAAATATATAAGTTCTGCCTCAGTCAATCAACTATATTGCCTTAGGAGAACATGATGACGAGCTCCCAGAATGGTGATGGGCATTAAAATCTCCAGTTATTAGGCAAAGTATAAGAATTTGGGAAAACAGACAGGAGAGATCATCCTCACTGATACCAAAATTTAAAGAAAAATATAAGTTGTAGACAATCATTTTTAATTGTGCCAATATCTGTGACTGCAGAGATGTTTGTCGCTAGTGGAATATGGGAGGCTGTTATGATTCTTCCAGGAAAAGAACAGCTGCATCTTTACATCTTCTCCCCTCAGTTTGATGATCATGTCTTTCACAGACATACCTCGAAAGGACCTATCATCCTGGAGACGGAGGCAAATCTCCTGCAGACAAAATATTAAAGGATTTTGTTCCTTTATTATTATTTCAATATACTCACGGCAGGAACAGAGACAGCAAACATTCCTTTGAATAATCTTCGTATCCATAAATAATACTCCTGTTATTACAGAACAAATACAATCCAGTTATTCTTTTGGCTTTTTGTAATTTTTAGGAAGTGCTTTGATCAAGCACTTCATCAACCACTATATATTGTCAAAGAGATCTCGAAATGGTTGTGTCGTCTTGGAAGCCAGGAGGCTGGAGATACCATACCACACAATGATTTTTTGGTTGATCTCTTCATACAGTTGGTAGTTTGCTATGTTGTTTGTGCAGGAGGAATTTTATTTGATGGATACCAACTTAGATACTACTACTTACTTACTTACTTGTAGTTTACAGTAAACTACTATCGATATTTCCACCAATAATACTTATCTTCTTACTTTTATTGTTTTTTAGCTCTAAAATAATGGTTTTGGGCAAAGCAACCTGACCAGATATAACCTTTACAAGCTGTTTCAATTCACAGCAAGATCTGAACTGTTGATTACTCGGATTTGTTGGGGTTTGTTCTAATGTAGCTGGTGCAAAAGAGACATCTGTTTTTACTACCAGGTTGCAGAAATTTTTATATTCTTTTCTTGCAGCCAGAAAGGATAACTTCTAGATACAAATTTTGAAAATTGCCTTCTCTTCCTTAAAAGTTGGGCAATCTTTTGAGCAAGCTGAATGTGATCACCCACAATTAACACATTTTTCTTTCACTTGGCATTCAGAGTTATTATGGGCTTCTTTTGTGCATCTGGCACATATTGCAGTATTTAAGCAAGAAGTTGTAGTATGGCCATACCTTTGACAATGGAAATATCATCAAGGGTTAGGAATGAGTAGTAGTACTCGAATACACATGTTACTCTTATTTTCTCTGGTGGTACAAGAAGGTTAAACATTAGTAAAATGGGAGGGAATATTTTCTTCCATTCAGCTCTGACTCATAATTCATCTCACTTCTGTAACACCTTGGGGATGAAGTTCATTGTTAATCTCACTAACACCTATCTCCAAAAGGTCCTGACAAAAAATTACTCCTCGGCTGGTATTCAAGGATTTGTAGCATACTGCATTTATGTTAATACCACCCAAATTAGCGAGACACAAGAGTGTCTCGCTAATTTGATAATGGTTGAGATGTTGAGTGATCAACTCTGTTGATCACTAAACATCTCAACCATTATCATGCCATCCCTTAATTTCCTGACATTTCTAGGTGAACAGCTTGAGCCTGCTAAGCTGATATTACTCATTGTAATATCTTACAGTGAGTGATCAGATTAATATCTTACTCTGATTTTTCTAAACAGAAAGAAAGAGAGAGAAAGAAAGGGAGGGAGGGGCAAAGGAAAGAGAGAAGAAGGCGATGAGTGGAAGAGAAGGGGGGAGAGAGAGAAACTGGTTGACCCTTGTTCTCTGGTTCTGTAGAGGCATCTTTTGTACTCCCATTGCAATTGGATTAGTAACTGCATCTTCACAGAAGCCTTCATATCATTTGCACCCCTTGTTGCTTTCGACTCCCATTCTTCAAAGGCGAGAAAGTATGCTGATTGCCTCCAGTTGCAGAGCCCGAATGAAGGCTTTATTGACAGAATTTGCTGACCTAACTCACAGTATGCTGATTGCCTCCAGTTGCAGAGTCTGAATGAGGGCTTCATTGACAGAATTTGCTGACCTAAACCTTGATCTCGGCATCATTGTAGTAGCTGCTTGACAATGGGGTGAACTCCTGCAGTGTCTCATTGGTTTTTTAGACTCATTCCCATAGCTCACACCTGTAGATGGCCAGGCTGTGTTGTCTATAGCAACCCTCTACAGCTGTAATAATGTCATCATAGCCAGCCATAGATGGTATACCCTGAAGAAGTTACAGAGCTGAAATGTGGTGATCAGGTACGTGGCCTTCTCCAGTACTGTCCTTCCATGACTGGTTGCTACCACCTTACACAGTCACATGAAGACAACCCATGATAAACTTCCATCAAACTTGTGTGCCTTCACTCCAATATGACCATCCTATCGATGTGAATAGTTTTTTGGTCCGGTGAACTGTTAATACACAATTCCTTGTGCTATGGGCTACTTCCATTGACTGTGCAGTGGCCTAATGGCTAAACTAAAATTTTATTTAATAGTTCCTTGGTTACTATTAACTAATTGTTCAACCTTAACATTAACCTAACCTATAACTTAAATCCATATATCTCAGGGTTAATACATTCTACTTCATCTAAGTTATGCATTAAGGCTATCTAATTTTTCCTCGATATGAGATATATGATTCTCCATTTTTTCATTGATCTTATTCTCATTTTCATTTTTACTTTCATTTATTTATGTTAACAACCAATAATAACTTTATTTATAGCAGCCATATTACTATTATTAAATTACAAACAAAAAAAAAATAATAAAAAAAAACATTATCAGTAACTTAAAAGCTAACTACTATGACTATTAAATTTTAAACAATAAACCAAACTTATAAAATAAATTACATAAAAATGGAGTAAAAAGATAAAACTACCAGTTACTTTTAAATACAGGGTTTGTATAATAAGTAACCGGACTGACCTCAGAAAATTTTTTATTGGCAAAATATGTACAATTTTTCT
>JAAAKQ030168032.1:7874-19861 GCA_010016005.3 Zanna intricata
TGTGGAAAATCGTAAAGTAATTTCATAATAACTTAATGCAATGGAAGATGCAATATATTTTAAACAGCCATATATTACTGTCTTTAATAATCAAAGAAAGATTCAACAACTGGAAACCACATACAAATTAAACGATTCTAAGTTATCAGTATTAATACAGTTAATTGACAATGATGAGAAAAAAAAACTAAATAAATATTACATAGTGCTATATTCTAATAAAAACAGAAAATATACAGCATAAAGATGCTTCCTTGATATATAAATAACTGAATAAATCAATACATTAACTGACTGAAACTGCACGATATAACATTGTCAGAAATACATCCTTTGTTTTATTAGTTACATTATATTTCATTCATACAATTAAAAAAAAAAACCTACGATCAAGCCATAAAAAGGGTCATTTTTAATTAATAATTAAACTGACAATATTAAAGTAATAAATAATTTGTTTATTAAAAGAACTCATATATTAGGAAAATTCATGCAACAAACATGGAAAGAAAATATTGTTATTAAAAAGAAAAAATAACAACTGTAATTGAAATCGCTGAAAAATTACATTTTTCATTAAAAAAACAAATAGAAATATAACTAAGAGAATAATACACATACAATTTAAAGCCATTACAAGAGATTTAAAAATATTTATATTATTATTATTATTCGCAAAAGAAAGAGCTCAAATTTGTTATTGTCACATCCAAGAAAAGAAAATTGTATTATGTATCGTATAAACCTTCTACTCAAGTATACTTTTCATGAGTTTCAATTAATGTGAAAAAAAAAAATTAATGTAACAACTGAAAAAATTATATGTAAACGGTACCTTGCGTGTTTCCCTTAATAACAGTAATTTCAGCATTCTTTAACTTAGCTGTGAAATTTTATATTAAAAAAAAAAAAAATAAAAATTACTACTACATAAATGTACACAAGAACAAGGAACAGAATTACACCTCATCAAAGTACTTTTCCTAAATTTTCTTACAGTTTCAATATGGTGTACATCTACTTATTAAAAAATCCTAATTTGACTTTAACGGTAGGAATATTTTTGTTTTTTACATTATTACTCAGTATACTCATAGTTTCATAACTTGATATAAAACAGGATTTAAAAAACGGCTGTGAAGGAAAGAATTCCCATTAAAACTTTTACTTAACTTGAACTGCTAGAAAAAAATACAAACACTTTAAAATAAACTAATAAATGAACTAAATAAACTAGATTTGTAATACTATGTTGAATTATGTAAAGCTACTAAAATCTTTTTGTAAGTTAGTCAAAATTCCTATCCGTTCTGTCAAAAATTCTTTCGTTCATAACCCTTTTTCCATTCTGTTGTTAAATGAAATTATGAAACTAATTACGCAACATAAGAAGGTTATTAAAACATATAATACGGTGAAAAAAATTCCTATCTACAATCAAAATATCAGTTTAATAAACTGACCGCCATATTGTAACCAGAAATCAGAAAAATTTAACAAAATTTCAAAATGACGGAAAAATCTCAGTTCCTAATTTCTAATACAATATCTTAATGACGCAAGGGAATATTGAAATTGTATTTAAACTGGAAGACAGGCAAATAAGAGGGTATTTTTTAAAATATAAGTAATCATAATTTAATTTTTTCTTCAGACAAATTGGCATTTTCAAGAAAACAAAGTTTAATAAGATATCAAACTCATTTCATTAAAAGATGTATCTTTTTAAAAGTTAATTTTCCCTTGGTGCTGAGTACTATTTAATAGAATCGGGATTAAAAAAAAAAAAAGATTGAAAATACTTATATTAATTATATTACAAGATAACAAAAATAATACAACAAAACGTTTGAACTGAGTGTTAACAAAATTATGTTAGTAAAAAAAAAAAAAACTTACACTTCATTGTTCTTTGTAGGATAACATCAAATTATAAGGGAAGTCATTTAAAAAACAAAATTCCCGACATACAATCTACTAAATTAATGTTCAATTAACATTAAAAAATACATTTAAATGGATTTAATTTTAGTATATTATAATTCATTGTTAAGAGAACCAGAACAATACAGCTATAAAAATAAATTAATACTTACAAACAAAATATTTATAACCATTTATTTTCATACATTTTATTTCACTGTATTGTTACAATGAAAAAAAAAAAACAATAATTTATGTACTGTTATGTGCGGGCATTACCATTAGACACAAATAAAACCACCAAAATACGGGCAGAAAAGGCAAGAACACATAATACTCAAACCTTTCAAAGCATTATTCTATCTTCTGAATAAAATTAGTTACATTTCATTACACAGCAATGATATGAATAAAATCATTTTAAAAAAAAATATAAGTACAAATATATAAGAGGAGATTCCAACACACGCACACACTCACACACATACAAGGGAAAATTTTTAATACTCACGATGTAACTTTTAGCTGCAAGTATAAATTTAATAACTAAGTGCTGATGATGAAGTAACATTCACTGAAAACATTATTAATAGTAATTTTTTCTGTATTTTAATTGTATTTTAGCGATTTGGATAACAAAGATTTCTAATAATAAAGAAGGCATTTAATACTTACCGCATCATTATATACATAACAAATTAGTAAAAAAATTTATCATTGTATTTCAAACAACAAAATCTTTAACTGTATACTATTCAGTTAGTACACATTGTGCATTTAATCTTTCAACTTTGTTCTTTTTTTAAATGTAATTTTCAGCATTTAACACAATAGAACTCCCTGTAAATTTTTATTTAAAACTATAAAATTAAATATCACTACAGAAAACGTTATAAAAGGATAATCAATAAAATACACAAAAATATATATACCTGGTGAACGCATAGTACGGCTGCTTTGTGGTCTACCAGGGGTCAAATCTCTATCACGAGGGGAGGGAATCGTTGGCATTAGGTCAGTCTTCCGGCGAGCTGCAGCACGTGCTGCGGCTGCGGCAGCAGCTGCAGCCGTCATGTTATTAGAAGTACCATCACCTTCATCCCCTAATACATATATTAAAAAAGAATCCCACATAACCAACACAAATCACACAAAGTTAATGAATAAATAAATACATAAAACAATAGTAAAAACAAAAAAAATTACAATAATAATAATAATAAAGAAGACTCATTCAACTAACACCATAGACAGAAAAAAAACTAATATAAGAAAATAAAATATTTTATTTAATTCAAGATATAATTAAATTACAAATAGGTAAATAATTTTTAAAATATAATGAATTTTATAGTAATTGATTTTAATTAGCCTACTCAAGAAACAATAAAAAAAAAGTATAACTACACATCAATACAACAGATTTCCCACCAATAATCAAATAAAATACACTATGTTTGAAATAAATATAATTAAAGCCAGTTTTAAACAAGCTATTATAAGTTTTTTACTGGTATATAGTCAGAGCAATATTACATTAGTTTACAAACAAAATAAAGTACAATTGTAATCTACTAACTCAATTACAATAAAATACTGTACATACTAGACATTAACTGAATAATGTAATACAAGAATGTAATTGAAGCATGTTATCTTTAGATTCTATTTATCGATACAATAAATTTAAAAAATTGAAAATCAAAGAAAAAGTAAATAACCAGATGAATCGGTTTTTTCTAATATTCCTAAATTCGTATTTATAACTAGTTTCATATCTAATCTCTCAGAATATCTGTTAATTACAACATAAATGATAACACCTAATTTAATTAGAATTACAAGTAATCTCAAGTTTTTTCATATGAAGTATAATGAGAGTAATTAATGAGAATGAAAGCTAAAGGAAAAAGATATGTATTTAGAAAACAACATGAGATCACTAAATAAATGCGTCCTACAAAAGGTGCTAGGGAAACATAGACTAAACTCAGTATATCGCAGCTTTAAGTATTAAAAAGTATTAAATAATAATCATGTACATAGATAATTACGAGTAAATATCATAAGAAGTATGCTAAATGAAAAATCACTGATTGCATAAAATTATTTCGACCTTAAAGAATTTTAATGCACATAATATTAAGTATTTATTATTTTGTTATATTAAAACATATTTGAAAGCAGTGGCAGCTTGTAGCTAAATTTAGCAGGGGTGCTGCTTCAGAAAATTTTTCTTTGGGCCTTTTCAAAGCGGTGGTTAAAGTTTTCTGTAAAATAAAAGAACCGAAAAAAAAATGAATCAAATAGAATAGCTGGAAGAAGGACAATAATCTAATTCTACACTTTATCACATTCATGAATATAGTATCCGATTTAACCGAATAAATAATAAATGTCAAGACAGATAACATTTTTTAGTATTACTAGATAATAACTTAATAAAATGTCCGCTTAAAAACACTATAGTCCAACGGAGCTTAATTTAAATTTCTATCTACACAGAAACAAACAAATTCATAATTAGTTTTTACTAATTACCTTCTCTTTCGCCATTCCAGCATTTTTGAACATCTGAAAATCAAAGAGTCCTTGCTTTCCCCGCCACTTTGTGATCACTACTAAGAAAACAACTAAACTGCTTTCATATTCCTTCCACCGACTAAACTAGAAAAGGGAACGAACAAGAAATGTTCCATACACACGGAGTAAAAAAAAAACTACCTTCCACCAGCACACTAGGATCGGCACTGCAGGAGCGATAAACTTGTGTACAGCTTCCTATATGCACATGAGCACAACAGCCAAACACCACGGCACTGGAACTGTGAATCGCACAGTTCTATACAAAGATTTTTGCATCTTTTTCATAAACCGGGAGATGAGTACTGACGTTAAGCTTAAGAATTATATATTTTACAAGTATAAAGAAAGAATTATAGAAAAAAGGACTCATTATATTAAATGTTAATAATAATATCGAGTGGAACTAGGGGGTGCTGCAGTTCCACAGTCCTTGTACATGAGCTGCCACTGTTTAAATGTTTCAATATGTATGAAATAAAGCCAATTTAATAACCAGAACAAACATTTTTTCTGTAATTTTAATTCCTTATAGATAAATAATAATGAACGTAATGAAAATAACAGTTTGAAACAGGTTGTATATAACAGTAAACACAAAAGATAACAAAAAATTAATTGCACTATTAAAGTTACAATATTCTGTAGATAAATTTACTGTATTTTAAATAAAAATTTAACAACTGTTTAAAAAGTTCAACTAAAATACCACCTAAAAAAAATTATGTAACATTTCATGAAACAAATTCTATAAAATCCATAAACTACAGAAATAATTACACTATAACAGAATATAATACAGAACCATACTGTATATTATAGTACTGTAAAATAGTACTATATATTTGAAAAAACAATATAAACATGCACCACAATTAAAAATGTAAAATGTTTTAAGCACCCAATTAGCAGACATGCAACCCATTACCTAATTCCTTCAAAGAAAAAACCAAATTAATTTCAATGCAAAGCAAATTAAAATATTTTTATTTCTAACAGAATTAGATCATCGTTACAAAACTGATCAGTTTAATAACTATCTTGAAAGTAACAAAATTCATATTATTTCTCTAAGAGATTTACACTTAGAAATGGATCGACTGGTTTTTTGAAAATATATTCACTACAGTGTAAAAGCATTTGTCATATAAATATATGATCATTATATGCTAGTTGTCCAGTAAAAAGAAAAATACAAAAATCAATTTTATCATAACTGATAGTGAAATTTTGGTACAGACAGATATTTAAACTTGCATACATAATACCTCCTGAAATTCTAGGAAACTATTGTAGAGTACCAAGTTAATATCATCAATGAAAGAAAGTATATAAAAATTATGTAAAGTATTTCAGAACAGTAGAAAAGAAATGTGCAAGCAGAGAACAATCTAAACAGCCCTTATTTATCAATAATTTTGCAAAAGGATTTGAATGATGAAATCAGAGAAAATCATAGTCAACATCTCAGATTAGAAATTAATCTTTAGACCTGTTCTTAATAAAACTTTCCACTTAAGTTTTTAATCTACCGCAAGATCTGTGCTGGAATAATCAAATGTTAATAAAATACCCGCATATCTACATAGTGGAGACAAGTAATAATTATCAAGAAATTCAGATGAGATGTTTCTGGTGACCTACCACTTAGCCAGTACTTAGAGCTTTAAATCAAGATCTAATACAGTAAAAGTTGTAAATCTAGACTGAAGGCAAAAGTTTTTCAATCTTATTCTTTATATGGAAAATTTCCATCTGATAGGGAATAGTTTTACTTATAATTACAAACAAATCCAGTAATTAAAATCATTAGACAAGCTAATTATCAAATAATAATCACATTCTTTGCCCAGAAATATTTCTAAGGAGAATATTATTTTAAAATATTCTAAAGCAATTATGAATGAAAAAGTAGCAGACAAGAATAGATAAATTAAAATTTTAAATAGAAACACTAAAAAAAATGACATAAACCAATCAATATAAAACATAGAATGGCTGGAAAAACTAATGTTTTTAGAGAAAAACTATAAATTTTAAGCTTAAAATCAAAGAAATATGTGGATTATGAAATATGTTACCCTGATTTACTACTACAAAACGTCTGTTTCATAAATACCATTACAGAAACATATCCCACCACACAATATATCCCACACTGATGATTTCTCACACAAGAAAATGCACACATATTATAAACCGTTACAAAATTAAATGTTTCACTTACATTAAAAGTGCGTAAAAATAGAATGAAAAATTATGGTTTTTGAAAAGTAACAGATATATCAGTAAATTAATTTTACATTTGATCATGTTTGTGGTTATTAAAAATTGGCATTTATTCTTTTTTTTTTTTTTCAGTCAATACAAATTAATAACAAAAAAGGAAATAAATTATCAAAATAAGAATAACAGTAAAAGTTTGGACCGCACCTTATGAAAAAATTTTTACAAGATGTTTGTAAAACAAAAGAAAATTATAACAAAGATAATGAAAAAAGATGAATGAAAGGTTTTACAATATAATTCAGCAACTTCAAACTTCAGTAAAAGATATTAGTTGGTAATTAAGGAAAATATTGTCAAAAGATTTTTTTTTTTTTTTGTGAAAATTGGCAAAGCAACCTTACTTTAGGAAACTGAACCATTTTTTTTTGTCTTTTAGCAGAGGGAATTAAAAAATATAAAAACAAAGAAATTCATTACATATGTTTAAAAGATTTTTATAGGGAATGAGGCCTGACAACCTGATAAGGAATTCAATCTGCAGGCTTGTTTACTTTTTGACGGCTACCAAACAAGAAACATAATATCCAAGTAGGTTTGCCCAATCAGATAACATCAAGATACACGGATCTATTAAGGTTCAGCCATCCTCAAATAAAACAAGTAAAATCTATATTCACAGAATTAATAATAAGAAAAAAAGGAATCAAGATCACAGAAACGGGATAGATGGTGAGAATGACCAGATCAGGGTTGAAGTTAACTGTCTTCCCCATGATCTAAAAAGAACTTACTAAAATGTTATCTTTACAATTAGATTTATGTATACTTACAATTGCTTAGAGCAACTACATTTACTTTCAAAAGCACATTTATTAAATTCATAAATAATTATACACTACTCCCTTAAAAAGAAATCAGATGATTCAGTCTGTACAAGTCTTATATAACTAAATACATACCACCAGTGATATTTTTATATTAAAATCACAAAATAAGAATGGATAACAATTGAAAATGGCAGAAATTAAAATTGATTACATTTTTTAGTCCAATAAATATATTACCAAAAAGCACAACCTATTGGAAAGATTTAAAAGGCAGATTAAAAGCATTCTACATGTGATAATATTATGTTCATAAAATAAGAACTACTGCGATATGCATGCCACATGCAAACTAAATAGGAATCGATTAACAACTACTTTTGAAAATGAGTTGAATTAAGTATGTATTTTTAAAATAATACAAAATAACGTTTTTTAAACTATTGATTTAAAAAAAAAATAATTGAAAATTCAAATCACTTTTCTTAGTTTAATTGTACTCTTCATATAAGAAACTCTACATGTACAAAAACATATAAATCTGATATTTAGTAATTTTTTATTACTAATATCTCTAAATAAATATTTAGATTAAATAAAATTAAATGTAAAAAAATAAATTACACTAAATTATATTTGACCAAGAATGTTTAACAATAATGTAAAACACTATTTACTTTCACAGACTGTAAAATTCGTTTCTAAAATATGGGAAGTAATCATAATCATTTTAATAACAAATAAACATTAGTAATGCTTATGTATCCTAAATAAATCCAATTTTCAACTAAATCAAAGGTAAAAATGTAAAAAAAGAAGGGATATTTCACATATTTATCATTTACATATTTATGAAAATGTAACATTAAGAAGAAAATAAAACATTACAACTATCAAACGTTTAAGAGGAAAGTGGTATACCAAGAAGCTAAACTACTTATTTACAAAAATAAATTAAAGATTATCATTAATGAGCAATGCACAAAGCAGAAAAAAATTCACATGTTTTATTTTATATTAACACTAATAACAAAGTGTTTTTAAATAAATTATTGTATTTTTATTTACATTCAATCAAAACATTCCAAAATTTTATATATATATATATATATATATACTTATATGAGTATGTATTTAATTAACTGATAAAATAACTGTTTTCTCTATCTTTCTGAAAACCTATTTAATACTTTAAAGAAAATTATTATTTTGGCTTTGAATAAAGGATTTATACCTCCTTTTTTTGTACAACTATGCATTTCAACAATACTACAATATATTTACATGCAGTGAACAGTTTAAATATTTCAATTAACAATGGGGGATGGAAAATAATGAAAAAATTAACATGCTGTAAAATACTAAAAAACTTAATTTTTTCCACAAAGTGATTTGAAAAATAAACTTTTTCAAGGCAAGCTTGTTCTTTGATGATGAATACTTAAGTTAATCCTGACTATAAGACTTTTTTACAGTCAAATAACAATTTATTTACATGAAAATCAATAGAAATTAACCTAATTCCATTTATAGCAATTATAAAAAAAAAAATAATAAATAAGTGAACAAAAGCAATAAAAATTCCTTATTCAAAGATTTTCATAATCAGTTATGCTAACAGGTTTAATTATTACTTTAATTATTAACCGCTATGAACACTAATAACTTTAACCTATTTCAACTCTTTGCACCCTGGAAAACTTTTACTAATCTAATCTGCCTCTTTTGGCCTGCAAAGCAGGATGTCGCCAAATTGCAGCTCTATTATTACGTAGGCTGTCCTCACAACTCTCTTGGCCTGGAAAGCCAAAGTCATTATACTCAAACAGTCTCTTGGCCAGCATTGTAGGCCACACAGCCTTTATTTATTTTGTATGACATTTTCTGTGTTTCTATAAATGCATAGACATCATGGCCTCATTAGAAATAACACATCGACAAGTCTGATGCTAGATTAGAAATAAAATTTATTCATACATTACATATTACTCATGAACTAAGATGTAATTCCCTTGCTTTGTCATGATGATAAGAATAGCTATTAAATTAATTAATGTTTATTGAAATGTATTTTCTTAACAATTTTGTCCTAGTAAACAAAATTATGTTTTATTTGATAACTAAACTATATTTCTACATGCTTGCATTCAAAACTAATGAATGAAAACATTATAATGGTCTAACAATTCATAACAATCCCTGTTTACTTTCCTTGTACAATAAACACTTATAGGCATGTTTTCACAACGGTTTTTTATGGAATTAAAATATAATACTAATTTAAAACGTGATTCTTAATTACAGTTAATACAATAAATTATGATTAAAATAACCTCTACATTTGAATAGACATTAAACATCAGGTGTGTGTATGACGCATAAATAAATCAGAGCTGATAGGCACAACAGCGTCACAATGTGGAGAGTTAATGACATAAGTAATTGTGGTTGCAATGCAGGACAAGAGAGCTATCAGGAGAGCAACTTCTAAAATGTGGAGTTCGCATGGGGAAGTCATCTTGGCCTGTACTGCAGGCCAAAAGAGCGCAAAGGGTAAGGGTTCGCTAACTTGAAACAAAAAAGTAATTTTAAATTGTCTGCAAAGTAAAAATTTGTCCTTTATAAAAAAAAATTCATTTATTAAAATTTGAACATAACTATGCTTCTAATTTGAACAATTAATCGCTTACATGGTATATTTTAATCACCAAAATCACAATAAACTATATATAATTTCTTTAATTATATTTCGGAAATTAATCTTTTTAAGATTCATATTATTCCTTTATACTGTTAAATTATATTTTAAATTCTGTTAAAATAAACCACCTACTACAGAATATTGAAATAAGACATATCTTATCTTAGACAAGTAATTTTAAGGTAATTTAAGAATATTAAGATAACAATTATCTTACTTAAAGATAATTATCTTACTTTAATTAAGGTAATTAAGGTAAGATATGTCTTATCTCAATATTCTGTATTAGATAGTTTATTTAATAAAATTTAAATATAATTTCTTTAATATGAACATACAACTTTTACGAATATGTTGCATGGTAAATCAAGAGTCTGGATAAATAACTCTCCTCTGATAATAGTAAAGCATCTTTCAAATATTTTATGTATTAAATATAAACTAAAGGTGTTAAATGCGCCTAATTATTAATTATAATTGTATCTAATGGAACTCTAAAATAATCAAGATGAATATTAATATGATAACACACAATTCTTCCTAAATACAAGAAAATCTCAACAAAAAAAAGAAAGAATAAAATATTGGTCACACAGTAAGAGACTGAGCTGTCTTTTGGCAGATCAGTTATAACCAGCCAACAAAAAGGCACTTCTTATCTATCCTTTAATTTATGTCATTCAATAAACTAAATGTAGATGTATGAAAAGGTTGATTTTTGTTTTCACTCAGGTCAAATATTATTTAGTAAAGAGTTTAATGGTTAAACCACTACTATTTATTCTTTACAGATGACGACAAAAACAATATCATTTTCAAAATCTATGAAAATTAAAGCAATATAAATAACAATAGTCAACAACATTCAGACATTACTACTAATAAAAAATTTGTGAACAAATAATCCAAAATAAAGAAAGGATATAATAAATTGATTAAGACGTTAAGGATATATACAGCATGAAAAATCAACCCAATAAAAAAATATTGCATCTTGTAATATATAGAATAAATCTAGTTCCAGTAAACTAACAGAGAAAGAAGAAAGCACACAATATCACATAGAAATAAAATAAACACCATTTATATTTTCTTTTAAAAAAAAAAAAATTATATATATAATCTATAAAAACAAAAGAGTAATAATGAATAGTGCAGCTCTCCATCGCATCACCGCTTGTGTTCCATTGGTGCTACAAGACAAAGGCTGTATCAGGTTGCTATAAAATAAAACCTGGGTATGCATCTCAAAGCAAATACAATTCCAAATAAATATAAATAAAGATCATATAAAAATGAAAATGTTACAATAAATGAAAGCCCAATAACAAACAATGTGTAAAAGAAAAAGCCCAATCAGCACTACCCAGAATGAATTAAGATTTAAAAATTGAAAACAGACTTGTGAACTAGTTTTTTTTTTTTTTAGAAAAAAGAAACTCATTAAAATGTTTACCGATAAACAATAACCGCAAAAGAATAAATATTTTCTAAAAGAACAACACCTCTATGACCAACAACAGCAATCGGCTAGTTCATTCTGGATAAACCTCATATATGTATGTAGGAACCCAATATGTTACTAATGTTATGTGAAAATATAATTTTAAAATAGAACAAAATAGAACATAATAAAAGAATAAATCCATACATACATATATCAGTTTTAATGCTTTTTTTTACTTGTTAAGGAAACTTAGAATTCATGAATAAAAAAAAAATTTTTT
>JAAAKQ030168033.1:0-12558 GCA_010016005.3 Zanna intricata
CACACGCTACAATTCATTCATCTCATCCGTCTGAAGATATACTTAATTGTGGTTCCGGAGGTTAAACAAAAAAAAAAAAAAGGTTGTTCTGTAGGATTTGCTTTCGCATGCCTTCTTATTCTATTTAAAACTTCTTGAACATGTACTTCCTTGATACTGGGTAAGTGCAAATGGCTTTCAGTTTCATTTCTGATTACTTGTATATTGTCCAAATCCTGATTTGTTGTGCACCTGGAATTGCACACTTTTCAATCAATGCAGCACCAATATATAGATGTTTGGACAATTTGGAATAGACCTCCTTTACTCTTCATTCTTTCCTTTCTTATTAAGTATGTACTGTGTATGTGTACATTTTTATTTTCATTTTAAAATTTTTTGCATTTACCTAGATCAAATGACTGGCCTCAGAAATAATATGATTTGATAGATGTAATTTTTAAATTTCTTAATAGCATTCTGTTTAAGTAGTACACAAAGAAGACAAATAAATTATAAATATTTATATCCTTTCTTAATATATTCAACATATTTCAAAATTGGATATTAAACATTTATATAAATTATATTAAAATAATAATTAGTAAAAGTAAATATAAACAAAAAATCAAATTTTAAATAAATAAATGAATACTTCTTTTCTTCAGTCATTTGACTAGTTTGATGCAGCCCTTCAAGATTCCCTATCTAGTGCTAGTTGTTTAATTTCGGTATACCTCTTACATTCTATATCTCTAACAATTTGTTTTATATATTCCAAATGTTGCCTGTCTGCACAATTTTTCCCTGTCCCTCCAATATCAAAGCGACTATTCCAGGATGTCTTAAAATGTGGCCTGTTAGTCTGTCTCTTCTTTTAACTATATTTTTCCAAATGCTTCTTTTTTCATTTATTTGCCGCAATACCTCTTCATTTGTCACTTTATCCACCCATCTGATTTTTAATATTTTTAACATTCTCCTGTAGCAGCACATTTCAAAAGCTTCTAATCTTTTCTTCTCAGGTATTATGATCGTCCAAGTTTCATTTCCATATAAGGCTATGCTCCAAACATACTTTCAGAAATGATTTTCTGGTGTTTAAATTAATTTTTGATGTGAGTAAATTATATTTCTGACTGAAAGCTTGTTTCCCCTGTGCTATTCGGCATTTTATATTACTCCTGCTTCGTCCATTTTTAATAATTCTGCTTCCCAAGTAACAAAATTCTACTACCTCCGTAATCTTTTCTCTTCCTATTTCTATTTATTCAGTGACCCATCTACATTATTTCTACTATATTTCATTATTTTTGTTTTGTTCTTGTTTATTTTCATGCAGTAGTTCTTGCGTAGGACTTTATCCATGCCATTCAATGTTTGTTCTAAATCTTTTTTTACTCACTGCTAGAATTACTGTATCATCAGCAAATCGTGTTGATGAACAGATACTTTCCTCACTCATACGATTTGGAACACAATTATCTGTTTAAATATATCTGTTATTTGTAATGATATTACAAGAATTATTTATAGTTAGTATTACTGACTAGATACTGACATAGTATAAACAAATGGTTATTTTTAACACTTTTTCACAGAGCAGTAATTCGAGAAGTTTCTATATCCCTAGACACATGTATGTGTGAACTTAGTTCACATTTTGAACATTTACATACAATTTTAGTTAGAAATTATTTATCCGGTAGAGCTGTACATGCATTATCATGCTAAACATATGTTGTATGTTGTAATGTGTTTCCATGCTCTTCTTGTATGTTGCAAAGTAATTGCAGAATTAATATTTGAAAGGAGCTTTCTCCACGCAGTTACATAATTCTTTATTTGTTTCATATCAACATTGCAATATATAGGTTTTTGATTATACCCCGTAATGAGTTGTCTGCTGTGGTAAGGTTGCAGCTTTGCGTTGGCTATTGCAGTGCGGCTGGTGATGCTTGTGAACCAAAGTGGTCTGGAATTTGTTCATTTAGGAAATTGTTCACTTGAAGAGCAAAATGAGCTGGAATCACTATTCACACACTCTTCAAAAAATTATGGTTTGAACAACTAACATGATGTCACCCTGGCCCATATCATGACATATAGTGAATTCCTTTCCAACTCATGTACAAAATGAGAATTCTCCTAAGCCGAGAAAAGCACATTCCTGCCTTGTGATCTGTGATAAATTGCACATTTTTCATTAAATAACACTCTTTTTTGGACACTGCATTTGAAAATCATGCTAATAAAGTACTGCAGACATAATTTGCTTTTTTTTTCTTCTTTTTTTTTACCTCCGGAACCACCGTTAGGTTATATCTTCAGAGGATGAGATGAATGAATTGTAGCGTGAGTGAAAAATGCCATGCCTGACTGGGTTTCAAACCCGGGACCTCCGGATGAAAGACTGAGATGCTACCACTCGGCCATGGAGGCTGGCCGTAATTTGCTGTTCCATATCTCTATCCAGTATTCATTCACAAAGGATCATTGTCAAAAAAGCTTTATATTCAAATCTTTTTTAATATGATCTTGGTTGTTAACTGCAGTTGATTAAGTTCTGCTGTTTGTTTACCAAAAACAATCAAAATAAACTTGATTTGGGACTGTTCAGTTGAATTAGCGACAATGGCATATATTTGCGCCCACCCATATTCTTTCATTCAGTATGGGGGACTGCTTTCAACATTCTTGGAAACAAATGTATGTCTTCCTTAATCAAGTTTAACAAGTACATATAACTTGTTAAAGCATTCACAATGCATTCATTATTTGTTACATCTTTGTTTCGTGCATCATTGATTGTGCACCAAACATACATCACCAACCACTCCTCAACACTGAAACTGCAGTCCCTCACATCAGCTAGTACTTTGCAACTGAAACAAGAGAGAGGTTGAGAGAGAATAAGTGTTCTATGTGACCTTAAGAGTAGGGTTCTAACCAAGAAAAAGAAATCATTTGTTAGGGACTGAACCATGTGGAACGTATTGGACGTACTTCACATCCTCATACTTGTTATGGAATATGAATGAAGTAAAATGTAATGTGTCAATGCTTTGAAAATATTTCAAAGTATAACTAAACTGTTGAAATAGGTTATGGTGAATGTAAAGCTATTTCCAATTGTATATAGAGAAAAACTCCCACACTGTGTGGAAACACCATACTTAACGCATTATTAAGCAAGAAAAAATGCTACAATAATTTATTACTTTATGTTAACGATCCCAGTCTTTTTATGCCTGTATCAAAGCAGAAGTATAACTACTATTAGTCAGTATTAGTTACAGGAAGTAACACTGGCTGAAATATAGTTCAATTTAGTATGCAGAAAACCTGTAGTGAAAAGATATTACTTAAAAGACTGGGTTACCATCTAAATTTTAATGGGTAGGTATGCTGTACACAACATATTCACTTCAATAAAGAAGGTAATAAGAAAATGCTTTACACCTCACTTTCCCAAGTAAGCTTGGTAAGATATTAAATTTTCTTGTAAATAGCTATAACATTTTCATGAGTGACTGATACCTCATTTCAGATCACCTGTTATTAGCTTTATCTTGTATTTTGGCAAATACATAAAGAAAGAAAGCAACGTAAATTAAAATAAATATCACAATCAACAAAATTTTAAAATAATTTCTTTTATAATGATTTTGAATTCATTCAGTGAAAGCTCAAACATAATTAAAAAAAAAAAAAATTATTAAAAAAGAACCTTTTATAACTAGTTAAACATATTACAAATGAGGGTGTTTTCCCTTATCAAATGTATCATGGGTGAGTCATACTGTAAGTTCAATAATTCAATATACAACAAAATCCCAATTATGAAAAATTGCTTCATTAAGATTTTCAACACCTACATCTCTTTTGGTCACTGCACGATTATAGAAATATCATTGCTTGCCATTATTTCAGGATTCTGAGTTTGGTTATTAATATGAATAAAACCTAAAAAAAAACCATCTACTATAAACCTAATTTAATAGGGAAACAGATACTTTTTAGTGTAAAAACATTGTTTACTATTTGGTATCATTAACAAATGAAATTCAAATATTGCTCAACATAAACTTTTAAATACCTTATAGACAAGGTGAAAGAGTTTAGAAAAACATTTTCTTTCCTTATGAAATATTTACAATTTTTCTTAGATCAAGTTGATGAAAAAAATATCAAGATTATTTATTTAAAATAATAATTTAATGCTATTTTACATTTGTTTCAGTCATGTGAAGCTCTTGAACACGTCGACAGGGTAAATAAAGTTAGTTATGATTACATTTTAGATAATTATCTCAATAGAGATGCCCCACTAATTGTGACAGATGCAATGGAAGCTTGGCCTGTAATGAATACAGATGATTTCTACTTTGATAACATAACACAGGTATTATTTATATAAATTCTAGGATTTTTTTTTAAAGATGCCTGTTTCAGGTATTCTGCATTTCAATTCTTTACCATTTGTATGTAAAGAGAAATATTTTTATATTTATGTTAACAAAAAAAATTCTAGAGTTAACATATCGAAGATTAAGTGAGTAGTAAAGGAAATTATCATCTTTATCAGATAAAGTTGTACCAGATCAGGAATAATAATGCCTGACAAAGCTGATATAGTACATTACTTACATAGTAAATTAGTTTGTTCATTATAGAACTAATTGCAGCACTAAATTATAGAAAAAGAGGATATTTTAAATATTTTGATTTTGATCTGATTTAAATATTTCAAATTACGAATACTGATGTATTTTTATAAATTCAATTACTTCTCATGTGTACCATACATTCAAAATATATTATAAAAGCTGGAAAATGGGGATTCTGAAAAACAGTTTTGTAGTTCATTAAAAAATAAATAAAAGTGGGATTGATTTTTTTAACAGCAAAATGTAAGTAATAAAATTAAATAATTATTGCACTTTTAAATGATGCTTAATTTTTATGTTCTTCTAGATTAAATAAAACAATTTTTATGGAAACATAAATCTTCATATCTATATTTTAAAAAAGTACAGTTTCTTCTTTTTTGTTTTATTTTTATGTAATAAAGTAATGATTTCTTACAAGAATGAAGCGTAATAGAAGATATTTTGGTCAACACAGTTGTTACTATAATTTGACAGCTTCTGACTGTAACCATGTTAATGTTAGTTTATTATGCTGGTAAATTAACAAGTTTAATCTGTGTATTAAACTACCAAATTATTTTTAAAATGTTTACATTTTTACTTAATATTCAAATAAGAATATTCAAAAAGGTATTCAAAATTCTGTTAAATCAGTAAAAGGGTACAGATACTATTAATTTTTAAAAATAAAAGCTGGTTAAAATCTATACAATAATATTTTTCCTGAAAAAAAAATCATACTTTAAAACAACTTGCTTTCAAAATAAAGTAGACCATTCTTCAGAAAATCTTTTTGGAGGTAAATTATATGGCTGCTTCATCAGTGCATTTGCAGGAGGTAGTAGTAGGGTAACTGTATTGACAAAGTTATGAGTCACATAATTAGGTCTAAAAAGATCATCTCTGAAAAATAATTTAAAGTGAGTAATAGAAACAATGTTTCTACAATGTATTACCTTCTATCACGCTGTTCAGTGAAGTAAAGCTGCTTCTTTTTATAAATTCAAAACTTAACAAGAAAATAATTTACAAAGAGGCTAGGATTGTACATTAAATGATTTTCATTTGCTACTTTTATTCTGAACTTAGAAGTCACATTAGCAAGAACAAAAGCAAACTGCATAATATATCAGTTTTTCTGATTGTAGTCAAAGCGGAGAAGATTGTTTATATGTTACATAGTAAATAAATTTCAGTTTTTTCACAATTTGAATAGCATTCATTTAATACCGTTGCTTACAAACTTATTGTTTCAAATTATACTTTTTGTTTCACTAATTAAAGTTTCACTACAAAAAGAAGAAAAGAGTAGTAGATTTTATTTTAAATGAATGAAATATGCATAAAAGTTTGCTTGTGCATAGATATTGATAAGTGATGAAATATGCCAAACCCAAGGGAGGAATTTAACCAAAAACCCTAGTATAGATCAACTGCTCTATCTGAGAGACAGGTTAAATATAGAAAATATTCTTTTATTTTTGAATACTTCAACATAAAAAAATTAAAATATTTAGGATTCCTATTCCTCCTGTTTTAAAAAACAGCATAATAACAACATTATTATGCTATTTTTGAAAAGGACAAAATTGTTTTCAGGTGTTTAAGCCATAACTAATGCAAATACTATGACTGGCCATTAGTATGATAATACAAAATACATCTCAGTGATCTCCACATGTTTATATTAAGTTTTTTATAATAATTGTTTTCCAGATTATGATGAAATATTGTTATTCGCTGTGTTCACAGAAAAGCTTTTAAATATAATAATGTAATATGATAAATTAAACATGTAGATTTTACATGTAGCACAAAAAGACCAAGACCTCAAAATGCCTAAACTATGAAACTTACAATAAATTTGAAAAAATTACCTCATAAAAAAAAATGCACAACAAAACTTAAATATACTATTTCATTATGAAAAAAAATATGTCCTGTCCATTTTAGGAAAGGTGCCATTAACAAAAGCTGCAGTAATTCTATTGAAGAAGGAACTGCATAATTAGCTTCTGAAATTATAATTTCTATATAAATTTGAAAGCTAAATGTAAATAAATTTTAACATTTAAAAAGATTTTAATAATATTTTGTTGCATTGGTTAAACACACCTTTTAACGCTCCCATTAATGTTTAAAGAATCATTAACCTTTGTAATATTTAATATTTATTACCTTTATAAACATACATTAACGAAGTTGTTTTTTTAACTAAAATAAAACTGAAAATTATTCATTAGCAATAAAAATAATTTTAAAATTTCTTGAAAATTTTTAAGATAGATATCTTTATTTTACGTATATACATATATATTGTCACTGGATTCCTCCTAAGTTTGGGGTTCTGTATTGGTGGCTGTGAAAAGGGCCAATTGTGCGTTTGATGGGGTAATCCTGAAGCCGGCCTCCGTAGCCGAGTGGTAGCGTCGTTTCGGCATTTCATCCGTAGGTCCCGGGTTTGAATCCCGGTCAGGCATGGCATTTTTCATACACGCTACAATTCGTTCATCTCATCCTCTGAAGATATAACCTAACAGTGGTTCCGGAGGTAAAAAAAAAAAGAAAAAAAAGGTAGTCCTGAAAAGGCTGTTGAATCTAGTTGCTGGTTTTCAGTGTTGTCGGCTGGGAGTTGCAGCTCGCCTATTGGAATCAGATCTAGCTTTTTCATAGCAGCAATTGGGTCCCCACTATAGCAGGGCAGTGGTGGCTCTCAATCAGTTCATGACTGTGGCGTTTTCAGATCGAGGTGAAAAGACGACCTCCGGTAAGCCCTTCAGGGCTAGGAACAGAGGGGGTGGTGTGACAACCTGTAATGTCACTTGGCGGGTGTTATTCCCCTCGGGGGGGGGAACTCGAGTGGTGGCCTCCCACAGTCTGCAGTGTTGGATTGGCATCGTCGTCTTCCACCATCATGGCTGAGGCTGTTCTCCCCGAGCAGTGCTTATCTGCCTCCTTCTTCATCGCTGTCTCCTGGTGCAAGTGGGCTTTGTGCCGGGCTAGCCAGGCAAATTGCTCAGGTGGAAATGTTGGCATTTACCACGTTGGGCTGGCCAAGGGATTTCTTTTTTCTTTTTGGTTTTTTCTTCTTGATGGTGTTCTGGGAATGAATGTTTTTTTGCATTCTATGTTGCTGCTTATAAAGCTGCCAGTGTAAAGTGGGATGCTGTATGCTCAGCTGGCTTGGTGGGTGGAGCACATATGTAGGTGCATGACATCTTACCGACTAGTATCGCACTTGCTGATATGAAGCACAGCATGTGGCAATAATACATATATAAGTTAATTAAACTGCATTGCCAGATATTAAGCTATAATATTTTTATATCAATTCTTTTCTTACCCAAAACCCAAATTTAAGTCCTGCAATTAAAAAGCTGAAGAAATTTCAAAATGTTCCCAAAATTCTTTGGTTTAATTTTTTTAAATTTTTTTGTTAGAAACTAAACAAAAACTCAACAATAAAAAAAAAATTGTAAACTGACTGAATAATCTTGATGTTCATATGTGAGATATGTTAAAACTACTATTAACTTAATTAGTACAATTCCTTTCAGCTTTACTTACAAGATGAAAAGCTCATTGATACAGTACCATGCATTTTGACAACCAATTTGCGGACAGGTTCTTCAGACCTTCTAGCTTTTTTGAAAAGAATTCATAATCCTTCTGTTGATAAATGGTTTGTTCACTGGTGAGTTGATCTAATATGTTAAACTATCTAAATATTTTAGCTCTAAATTTATTTTAAATTTAACACTAAAAAACAAAAGTTATTGTAGGTTTATTAAAATATTTTTTTTTTAAAGTATTAAAATTGCATTAGATATATCACATTTAAAATAGTTATTCATAGTTAAAGTAAAACTTAACTAAATCCTGTTTTACTATTTCAGAATTAACAATAATTAATTAATTTTGATATAAATTAGACCGCATGCAAACAATCAATAAAGCTTATAAAAGGAATAAAGAATTTAGTTATACTGACTGTTACCTCATTACTGATTTTAGGTTACATTGAGCAATTCAACTGTATAAAAATTTTAGACAGCCTTATTGAACATTCAGGAATGTTGCTTTTACAATATGATGTAGTAATTGATATATTTATACAGTACCTATGATATAGTAATTATTATTTTATTTTAATTTTATTCAATGGACCATATTCATACTTTAACAAAGGAATTAATTTTTGATTTTTTTTTAGGTGTGTTTAAGTTTCATTAGGTGAATGCTTGAAATAAATTTAAAAAAAATATATTTGTACCTTGGGGATTCTTTAAATTATATACAAACTGATTAATAATAATTTACAAAAGAAAAATAATTTCTGGACAAAGCTATATCTAAAAAAAACTCTTGTGCTAAAATTTGGAACAACTATTGCCACAGTTTTGGAAATAAATGTGAATGCCTACCACATTTTCTAACTGTAACTCATAAGTCAAAATTTAAATTTTTTACAGATTTTATTAATAAAATATCTAATCCTCTTGATTGATTTTTAATGCAATAAGCTGTTTAGAAAGTCTCTTTTCCAGTAACATTCCTACAGCTTTTTCATTGTTCATACTATTTGTTTTGCAGAATGTAAAATTGGCTCATCTATGGAAATGTTTTATGAAGATTTTGTTTAAACCAGATCATAAAGCTTTCTCAAAAACCTGATATTTAGTAACTTATACTCTTTTTATATTTGTATTCTTGCTTTAATATTTTTTTCTTATCATCCTGATTCTCCAAATTCGTGACCTACTGTTTTCATTTCATTTCAGTTCTGTTTATTACTCTCATCTCCCATTTCTCCTGTAAACAGTTTCACTGTAAGTGATATCCATTATTCCTTAATACCTAGAACATCTCAGAGTATAGGATCTTGTAAAATTGCAGAGAAATGAAGTATGAATGCCAGTGGAAAGATATGCTTAATAAACCACGTTCCTAGTTTAATATCATTGAATTTAACCAAAGTTGGTAAAGATTCCCAATGGAAGGAGCATAATGTAAGTGGTTGTCATTTATTAATTGGTAATGACTCTAGCAGTTAATGCTATCTAGAAAAAAGTAGTGAAAATTAGGTTAGTTAGTAATAACCTCCTGGAAGTGTTATACAAATTCCATGTCTCAATCCACAAATAGGCCTACTTTAAAACTTATTTTGACTCTCTAAGAAATGGTTTATCAAATTGAACCATGTATTTAATTCTTAATGACATGGCCTGAAAAATATAATACTAATAAATTAATGTAACAATAAGTGACCAGTTTCTTTGTTTTCATTGCAAAAATTGAAAATAAGCCTACTATATCATGGTAAAACAAATGAGACAACAAAAGAATATTTTTCACTTTAGGTAAGATGTCCTAAAGTACTAAAAAAACAGGTGATCATATTTACGATAATAAAATTGGGGTGTAAGTAAGTTACATTTTCACTTTAGGTTTTGTAACAAATTATCTTAAAATAATTACTCACCATTAATCCCAATAAATTTATTTCCTTACCTTAACATGTAAAGACTTAGTAGATTTTTTGTCAATGTTACACAGTTTTTATCAGCCTGTTGCAAGATTTTCTTCTTGAACAGAACATTGAAAGAAAATCTTTATTTGGCTGGGTATAACCTCTAGATATTCTGCATCAGTATTTTTAATTAATGTAATTTAAATGACATACTATAATCATTAACAAATAGAATCCAATGAAGCTGAATCTTACTGTTTTTAGATTTATGGGGTTTATTTCGGTCACTGGCATTTTATCCTTATTTAATATCCTTCAATCTTTATTGGAAATTCATACCTTGAGACAGTTCAACTGTCACTGCTGAAATATCACTTTGTAAAAACTAATTATAATATGAGATATCTTGGGAAGAAGTGTCCTGGAAACTGATATGTATGAATTTAAATACTCTGGTAATTGACATAGTGTTAGTAATTATTTGACATAATTACAGTTATAGATGATCAATTTCTGAAAGATGAAATAAAGTAATTCATAAACAATGAGTGAATAGAAACACAAACATGTGGATTATAATAGTGCTAAAAGTAGTAATAAAAGCAAGCAAAAAAAAAAAAGAAGCTATTTTGATTTAACAAATATTTAGAAAAAAGATTGTTTGTTTAATACACATTTCATTATACTTTTTTTTACAAAATTTATAATATGTACTGCAATGAAATTAACAGCAACAGGACCTTACAAGTCACGTCTTAATTCATCATATTTGGTTGAAATATGAATTCTTTTGGTGAATATAACAAAATTAATTAATTCAATTACAACCAGTTTTTCTTCCTTTTTGATTACTTCAAAACAAATACCATTATATATTTAATTCTGCTTTTCATTTACTTTGTTTTTTTTGGTCTGCCCTAAGGACTAAAAAATCTTGAACTACATTTTCAGCTACTATTATTTTACTGTTGATTGTCATCTATTCATCAAGTATGGTTAATACCTTCTATTGTTCTCTAATATAAACAACAGTTTAATTTAAAGGTGAAAATATAACAGAATAGTCAGATGAATTGACAAAATAATATATTTTCATTTTTTCCAGGCAGAACTGTGATATCCATGCTGTAAAAGCACTTAGAAAATTTTATCAAAGACCATATTTTTTATCAAGCTCAGTTTCACCAGCTCACTTCAATTGGGTTTTAATGTCTTCTGATTACAACACAAACAATTACAAAAAGGTAATATTTTAACCATGATAATTTTTATTTATTTTCTTAATACTATAAAATAATTATGAAAGAATACTTGAGAAAGACAATGTGTGTTTAATACTAACTTCCATAATTTTATTAAAAATAATATTTTTCTCGTAAGTGGCACAAAAAAGTTGTTTTTAATTTCCCCACATATTTAAGTACATTTCATCTGACATTGTACAGATATCTACTATAAATTTATTTTTAAAAATTAACTGCCTACATCAGAAAAAAGAGAATAATCTAACTGTAATTAGTGATTAACAATTTCACTGATCATCAGTTGTTATTCTGTAATGTTCCATGATCCCGCTTCAAACTCAAGTAAATGTTTTAATTAAATCCAATTGTGATTTTTGACACAGGATATCAGTTAATAAAAGAACTTAACAACATAAATGAGGACATTTAAGAAGAGCTTAATATGGCAATAGAAGCTGTATCCCTTATAACCTAACAAATTGGGAGATTTCTATTTCAAATGACTTGTAATCCTGGTGCTTCAGGTAGTATCATTCTGATATATACTTTGTGTTCATAGAACACTAAAGTAAACTTACTCTTGGAATAATATACCTTAATTTCATGCTTAATCATTAATAACTGTTTAATTCCCTACTGAGTAGTGACAAAGTATAAAATAAAATGTTTCCCAAGAGAAGGGAATATTAATGTGTTGCTTTACAAACTCACCTGTCTTCCTCAGTTTTTCTTATGACTGTGATTTATGTAAAACATCTCAGGTATATGTAGCACTAGTCAAAGTAATGTAACAATGAGCTACCAGATATTCTATGATAGTCAATGAGAGTGTCGCATTCAAATATGCTACAATGATACTATTTTTCAAACTATTTTAGGTTATTTTGTTTGGTTATTTTTAAGTGTAATCGCATAGCTATACCTAAATCGGTTAGCTTGTAGAGTTTAACTAAACAAAGTACATGTAGAAGTGTTCAGACAGCCAGTCCTGATGCATATAAAAGAAACTTTCTCTTTATCTGTTTAGCCTCCGGAAGTACCGTAAGGTATTACTTCAATGGATGAATGAGGATGATATGTATATAATATGAATGAGGTGTACTCTTGTATAGTCTCAGGTTGACAGTTTCCAAGATGTGTGGTTAATTGAAACCCAACCACCAAAGAACACCGGTATCCATGATCTAGTATTCAAATCTGTATAAAAATAACT
>JAAAKQ030168055.1:1610-12557 GCA_010016005.3 Zanna intricata
GTTATTTCAGTGCTTTGGAGGACTGTTTTGAAGGTTTACATAATGTTTTATCAAAGTCAAAAATTATAAAGGATGAATTAAAAAAAAAAAAAAACCACACACACACAATTTCTAAATACATATATTTTTTTATATTATGTAAAACTACATACATTTTTTTATAAAGAAAAAGAAAATCACAAATTAACCTACTTATTTATTGTTAAACTGCAAGCTCCCTCTTGGGCAAGTTTTCCAAAAATAACTATGATAGATTATTCCTAAGTTTTCGTTAAAATTTTTTCTAAGCCAAATATCTTAAATTAGTAGTTCTCCTATTTAAAATTAATTTTTTAATTTTATATAATTTTTATCGAAGTTATTATAAATTTTTAATAATTATCCCATTAATGTCATAGAAAACATTTACAAAATAATACAAAATTTTGGAAAAGAATAATAAAAAAAAACAAAATAACTTTCGAAATATATTTTTGAGAAAAAGATATTTTGCTCCTCTATGGCTGTAACATTTAAAATTTATGATACGGCAACAGTGATAAATAGTTCATGAAGCCTCTATGGTATATGATCAAATTGTAGCTATTATAATATTACAATATAGCTATTATAATATAGCTAATTGTAGCTAATGTAATATTATAATATTTGAACGGTTTTCTATTTATTTGTTAATTTTAAATTACGTTTTAAATTTTATATTGTTCGAGAATTTAAGCTTCATGACATTTTTGTGATACGAGTAAATTTTGTATGCTTTACTTAATAGGAAACCTTTTATTTATAGATGTGTACACACGTTAAAGCGGATCAATTTTCCTTTTATAATAATTTAAATACAACACTATTTTCAAGCCAGAATTTATTTTAAATTTTAAAAATATTTCTTTACCCTTTCTTTTTATTCGAATAAATTTACTATTGACAGATATTTCCGAATGTTTCACTAAGAAATAAAAATATTCAAAAATCTTATTTTTTCATTATTTTTAAAATAAAAAAGCATTAATCGTAGGGATGAATGAATACGAAATGAAAATAAATATGAGGTATACAAAATTTATGATAATGAAAGACAGACGATATGAATGTTGTAACAGCAGAAGAAAAAACTGAATATGTAAAAAAAGTACAGATATCCCAAAATACTAACTGAAAACTGGAGGAGTAAAGAAGAGGTTCTTGGATCTGAACCAGAGGAAGAGACTGGTAAAATGCTATGTTTCTAGTAAACCTTTGTGTGGATGCTGGGGAAAAAGAAAAAAGATAGGATAGAAATTTTTGAGATGCGGATCAAAAGGAGGATGTAGAAGATAAAAAAGGGTGGACAGAGTAAGTAACGTAAAAGTATTAAGCAGAATAAATGAAGATAGAATAATTAATATTGGCGACTACTGTAAAGAGGAAAGGAAACTGAAGCGGAAATATCATTTTTTGAAAAGGAAAAACAAACACATTTCTTGAAGGCTCAGTTGAATGTGAACAAATAATAGGAAGAAAGAGGATTGACAGTTAATAAATGAGTTAAAGAGTAGTACGATGAGACAAAAAGTAAAACACAGGACAGAAACAAGTTGAGAAAACAGTGGTGCTAGGGATTACCCAACAGACAGAACACCACATGATGATGATTTTTTTTTTTTTATAAATTTCATTCATTATAATCATAGAGAAAAGAAGTGACAAAAGAAAGAAAAAAAAGAAAATTTCAAAAATAAGATATATTTTCGATTATAAGATTTCATGAAAGTCCAAATATATGGAATACATAATAAAGAGGAAAGGAAACTGAAGTGGATATATAATTTTTGGAAAAGGAATAACAAATACAATTCTTTAGTAACAAACGGATATTAGCACTGAATGGCAATATTAAAAAATAGATTGGCCAAAAAAAGAACTGCAGAGACTTCAGATCTAAAAATTAATTCATACTAAAAATGTTCAATTTATTTCATATTACTTTTATGATAAATTTTAGTGTTAATTTTACTGAGCGTTAAGCAAAATCTCTTGAATTCATCTTATAGATGCCAGAATTTACATCGTGTGTACCCGTACGTATTTTTGTAATCATGATTCAAGATTATTTAAAATAATTTAATATCTATAATGAACGTAAAATTATTGTTATATCTTTAAAATATTAAAGAAAATTAATTTTTATTTTCTAAAATTAATTTTTTTTTCTTAAGACAAACATGTTTTATTACAGAATATTATTTTTATATATTTATGTACGGCAAACACATTAACGTAATAAAAAATTAAATTATTTAGTAAGCTTATTTATAAACTACTATATATTTTTTTGTAATAATTTCTTAAATCAATTACAAGAATACTGCAGGATAAACAAATTAACCACTCAAGAAACTTTTTTTTAGCACCATTATTCATGACGGGTGGTAGAATTCTTTACTACATATACTACCAGTTGTCGCTATTTCTTTTTCTATTTTTTTTTTCTCTTTTTTTAAGAATCGAAGGAAAAGGATTACAATATATTATGAAGTTGTGAAAATATTCGATATTTGAAAGAATAGAAAAAGAATAAATATTGTGTACACAAAGTCGAAGAGCGGAAACGTTGAAGCCTAGCGGTGGTGTGAGATGAAGTAGAGTAAAGTTTGCATGCCGCCCGGAGCCAGGAAGCGTCGGCGTCGCTTTGTTGGGCTGGCGTCGCCGGGCGTCGTCTAGGCATCTCTTCGTAGTAAGAGGGAGAGAGATAGGATGACGGTGGATAGAACAGATAGGGGATGGAAGGGTTGGGCGTGTATCTTTCTTGCCTTTCCTGTCTCTTTGATTTGTGATCCTCCTACATCCAGCATTTTATAAGAAATCTATCGTTTTTTTTCCCTTTTTCTCTTTTTAATCTTTATTTTCCAGTCTTTCTTTTCACTTCTACTTATGTATTTTTCCACTTTTTTCTTTATTTTTCTTCTTACTTTATTTATAGGCTGTTCTTGTTGGCATTATTTGGCATAGAATCTTTGATCAATTCACATATTTTACATTTTCATTTTTAATCAAGATTTGTTTAAAATATATATCTGTATATACGATAGTTATATTTTACAGTAATAAAAATAAAAACAAAACGATAAATACTAACAAAAACAAATACATTGTAAACAAACTATGGAAAAATAAATTATCGTTAATTTTACAGTAAGGTTAGTTTGTAAAGCTTTATTCGACGATGAATTATGCTATTCTTAAAAAGGTATATACACATCAAACAGCCGTCAACAACGCGGAGAAACACATTTTCTGAAACTCACGATTATACCGTAAAGTGATTATACATGCTGAAGAAAATTCAAACAACTTATAAATTTTTATTTTTTTAATTATTCAATCTAATTTTAATTCACAAATCATAATCGAAATTTTACAATTTAATGATAAATAATATTGTAAACGATTGTAAAAATATATGAGCATACAAAAGTCTGACGTACAAAAGTGACGGTTCCACAATACTCCGGGCATATCATTTTCGAATATAATAAAATTTAAGCCAAAGATTAAAATAATTTTTAATAAACCCAATAGTACAGATTAAATAAACCCAGTAATTACAGATTCAAATAAAAGTAGATGCAGAATCTTTTTGTAAATGTAAACAACTAGGCCTGAAATTGGCATTATGTACTAAATTAAAATTGGTTTATGTAATACGAGTGATTACATCAATTAGGTAATTAGCAAAAAGAATAAATTAATATTAAAAAAAATCTTTTTACTGATGTCAGTGGTAGAACGGTAAAAGGAAAGTTTTTCATCCGGAGGTCCTGAGTTCGAATCCCCGTTAAGCATGATATTTTTCATACGCTAAAAATTTCAATTTTCACATACTCACGTATTTCTATGGTGTATTAATTCATTAATAATAAAATGAAATATTTATTTTTAAAAACTACAATTACGTAGAAGTTACAAAAAGTATTGTCATAAAATAAACACAAGAAACAATAAATGAAAGGAATAAAGCTAAATCTTGAAAAAGACTTAGCTAAAGGTTGCTAAGAAAAAATAAAATTTGTTAAGATATAAATAACTGGTGTCGTATAATTCCAAATTTAGCAGATCTAATGTGTACAATATTTAACAACTTAACTGCAAAAAAAAAAAAGAAAAAAAAAGTGAAGTAATTTACATTCATAATTCTTCCGACATGTAATACTGAAAAAATATTATGATGGATAAAATATTACAAGAGATAAATTTTTCAACAATTCGTACGAGTTAATTTCAATACTACTAAAACTAATTTACATAAACTTAAATTTAACTATAATAAAAATTAAGGAAAAAAACAAAACTAATTTATATAATTCTCTTACAAGATATAACCAAATATATTTAACATATCCTACCCACCTAGCTAAGTTATAAGAAAGAATTTTTAAAATGTAGCCCTATCTTAAACACGTTTTAATATTCTTATTGTTATATCTAATAAGAATAAAAAAGAGAGAGAAAAAAATAATACACGAACAAGGAGAAAAAGAAAGAATGAATTAACGGAAAAGACTAAACCTGAAGCCATGCAAAAATCTAATCTGCTCGAGGAAATGACCAATTTTGTTTCAAGCTTGACTTTAATATAATGACTTATCTCACAATGATCTTGTTCCGGTACACTTTTTCTTTTTATTTTAACAATCAACCATTAATATTCAACCCCACCTTTTACTGCATTAACTAAAAATACAATTTAACAATTCATGAAATACCTAAATAAGTTTGTAAATAAGCTTTATACATGCTGAAGAGAATTCTAACAAGTTATAAATTTTTATTTTTTTAATTATTCAATTTAATTTTAATTCACAAATCATAATCGAAATTTTACAATTTAATGATAAATAATATTGTAAACGACTATAAAATTATATAAGAGCATATAAAAGTCTGAAGGATAAATTGTTTATTATATCGCTTAACCCTGCTGTTAAATGCAAATTAATTATTTTCTTACTGTGATTTCAAAAAATTTAAGAATATAAATTTTCAATTACTTCGTAAGTAATTCCTAAATTGTATTTCACTTTCATGTATTCTTTCTCTAATAAGTCGTACACGAAATACAAAACTAGTAAATAATGATTTGAACGTAAAAAAAAAGTTCAAATTCCAACAATAATGAAATAAATACATCTACATGTGAGTTCCCGTTACTTTAAAAAATTTTTACAAAAAAAATAATATAAAAATTGCAGATCAAATTTCATAATGAAATAAGAACAATCCACGGAGAAAAGAATGAATAACTTAATACTAGTATTCGTTAAAGACAATTGTTTTTTTTTTGGTCAGAAACCAAAAGTGAGTTTGAAGAAATACTAAATAAAATTATTGTACAGATTCCGGAAGAAGTTTACTTTGAAAATAAGTAATAATAATAATAATATTAAACATAGGTACTAAGAAATAAGTAAGTTAAAAAACTTTAATATAGCAAAAGATAACATAGGATACCAGTAGCTGTTTAAATGACATAAGTAAGAAATAAAACAAATAAAAACTGGCGTAAACAGGGAGAAAGCTCATGTACTAGTATTAATGAAATCAGATTTTAAATGTAGATCAAAGAACATTATTAAAATATTTACATGGAGTGTAGCGCTTATTCGCACGGAGATGGAAATATTCGAATGGTAAAAATTAAAGATGACTGAAATTAAATACGAGAAGAGTAATAACCCTTCTACTGAAGTAACGTTAACAAAAATGTAGTACAATAAAATTCAGTAACATTTTATAAGTTTATAAAACATTAAAGGGGAAGATAAAGTAGACAATGAAGATGTTCGTTAAGACAATTAGAAAACAAAATACCTCAAGGCAGAATCTTATAAAAAGGAAGAACCACACAAAGGTGGGTCGTATGCAAGGCACCCGCATTTAATTTATTTGGTTATTGAGGGTACTGTACAAGGGTAAAACCTGTATAGGAAGACAAAGATTAGAATACTTAAAGAAGTTAATTCAGGGAGTTAAATGAAGGGTGAAAAATCAGAAAGGAATAACATCAAACAGGGTTCAAATCGCTACCGAAAGAAAAAAAATTCCTTCATAAAAAATAATAAATAGAAAATCCAAACTAAAAGCAGAAATATTTTTAAAATATTCCAATAACACATAAAAGTTTATGTATTAAAATTTTCAAAGTACATAACCATTTCTTTTTATTATAATTATTTTCAAAAATAATACTAAAATTAAATTAAAGTAAAACCAAACAAAAATAAATAAATAAACCTAAGCCTATAATATTTATCTTGTTATAAGAAAAATAAAAGCATTTCAGTTCTTTTCTACGAATTACACTAACGTTTTTATATAAAAACGGGACAAAATACACTTGACAAAACTAATATATATCAAAATATTTTTACGCAACATCTAACAATAATAACATAAAAAGTTAAAAAAAAAAAACACACAAGCCAAAAGATTTACTATAAACCAAAGAAAGTTAACTTCACACAAAACATATCAACTCTTCCTCGAATATTATAAAAGTCAAGAATATAAATGTATATATTTTTTTATTATTAATATTACTACTATTATTATCATCACAAAATATAAAAAGCGTTATAGGTTTGAAAACATATAAACAGACTTATATTGAATGACTGTAAAACAATAACCCATTTTTTTTTTCAACATATAAAGGAAGTAGAAAGTTAGGTGAACAAAAAAAAGTTCGTCAGTTCTTTTTTTAAATATAAAAAAACATAAAACGTCGTACTGTGATAAAGAAATAGAAAGCTTAAAAAAATATATAAAAAGAGGAAAAAAAAAAAAGGTTGTATGTGTAAAGTAAAAAAAGATGATTCAAAAGAAAAATGTTTAAGAGAAAGTTAGTTAAAGGTACAATGAACAAGGATGGTCGGTCGGACATAAGGTGAATTTCAAACATTCAATCCATCACTTTATTACAATCAACCCCACGAGACACATAATGCGTCGCCAGTACTATCTGTGTGTGTGGACACACACACACATACAATTACGATAAGAATAGATTATAATAGCTCAACTTTCTCCGCTGTACTTTTGGGAATGATGAAGGGGTACGTAAGGTATCTGTACGTTTTAAGCTTCTGCAAAACATATCCAATCCCTGGAATAAAAGTGAAAGGGAGCTAACAAAAATCTAGAATGACTATTGGTGAAAAAAATAAGTTGGGAAGGGGCTATTCAATAAAAGCGAATGAATTTCAAGAGGGAGCTTTGGAAGCATCAACTAACTACAGTACGAGGGAGAGGGATGGATATTTTTTTCAGGCGGACGTGTCGGAGGACGATTGAAGGAGAATAAATTATTGAGAAGGGAGCGCTATTTTTAAAAACAGACTTCAGTTATCTTCAGTAAATAAGATTATTAATTTATCTCTCACTAAAACCTAACTAGAGCTGATATCTTCTTAAGAGAAAAAAATCAACTCCATTTACACAACAAAACCAACGAAACAGAAAAACAAATGGGTCTACTCTCGTATTAAGTTGTACTTTTGTGCACTGTCTTTGTAGTGACGATTATGTAAACATCAGATTAGCGATCTGTCCTCCACTTATCCGGTCACATTTTCTTCGCTTGACGTAAAATAATACCAAAAGCTATTCGCTATCGCTATATAATAGGTCTCTGTCTTTTTCTGTTTAGCCTCCGGTACTGCCGTAAGGTATTACCTCAGAGGATGAATTAGGATATGTATGAATCCGAAGGAAGTGTAGTCTTTCACAATCTCAGGTCGACCACTCCTGAGAAGTGTGGTTAATTGAAACCCGATCCCCAAAGAACACCGGTATCCACGATCTAGAATCAAATCCATATAAAAATAACTATCTTTACTAGGATTTCGAACTTTCGACTTCGAAATCAGCTGATTTGCGTTGTCGCATTATCCACTAGACCAGCCCGGTGGGCTATATATAATAGGCCTAAAAATTATTAATTTAACACTTAATTGCAATCCTCAATAACCATATGCAACAATAACATAAAAAAACTTGGCCGGTAGAGAAACTCTTGCCCGATATAACAGACAGAAATAATGTTCAGAAAAATTAATAACATATTTTTTTTTTACCGGTAAAATTAAGCTAAACAGAGTAATTTGACTAGATTGGTGGTTTCTTTCAATATCTTTTACGGTAAAGAAAAATTGATACGACAAAATAAAAGAATTTAGGATTACTTTTTTTCATTAAAATCATTCAAGGGGTGTCATTTTTAATAGCTGAAAAATTTTTAATAGCCTTTTTTGGGCGGATTTATCGTAATATAATAAATATATCAAGATTTTTTTTTTATTTGTACATAAAGAGTTTTTCGTTCTACTATTCTTAAATACTGTTTACCGTTCATGCCTCTTAAAATAATTTTATTATTAAAATAATTAATTGGAAAAGAAAAAAAATTAACTTGGTTTGTCAAAAACTGCCGATTTCTTTTTTTTTCCCTTTCATCTCAACAATTACAAGCGATATTTCGTCAAACCATAAGCAACATTGCGTTCTAACGAATTTATAATAATTTTATATTTCGTTAAACCATAAGCAACATTGCGTTCTAACAAAATTCGAAAAGAAAAGCAATCGAAGATTTATTTCACTTCATTTAATTCTACTGACGGATCATTTTAGGATTATATTAGTAATATTTAATTTTATGAGCATTTTTCATTAAAACTGGTAAATTCTGTACTCTAAATGATTTCACGTATTTTTATAGTCGGTATCAAAAATTAAATATGAAATAATTAATTTAATAAAAAATTTATAACTTTTGCAGAAAAAAAAGGTATTACAGTAAAATTAATTTTTCCTACTGCGTAGATTCTCTTACTTTATCATAAGTACTACTATTACATTATTAGCTAGATATTACACACACGGCTAAATGAGTGCTGATCTTTGTTATTCTGCCAGTAAAGGTATTGTCAATACGACATAATTATTAAAATTTCTTTAGGTACATGAGGCAGTGGGCTGTGGGTGATCTTGCACCAACTGATTCAGAGACAATACTGCAACACCCTTTTCTTAATATCCCTCTTGCAATATGGAAAAAGAAAAACCGACTCTAATAAACAGTAGCCAATCATTATAACAATTAAGCTTTTCTTATACTTGGTACCGCAAAAAAAAAATTAAAAAATTGATATACGGTATTTCTATATTATATTATTTTAAATATCAAATGTCAACAAATATTTTACCACCAAATAATGAAAAATAAAATAGTTTTTTACTTACATAACAAAAACTTATGAAACGGATAATGAAACGTACCTGAAAAAAAAAAAAAAAAAATGTTAAAAATCAAGTTCCTAAAATTAAATGTATCCTGTCATTAACAATTTTTATCATAACATAATCCCTTAACAGTATAATAAACATATAATATCCTGAGATAATAGATTAGTTAATTAGTTAACTAGCAGTGATAACTTCTACTGTTATGATTACTAATTATGATTACGACTTATTTTAAAACTAAATAAATCTTTTTTAATCTAAAAAATTTAAGAATAAATTCAGCCGAATTTTTAATTTAATATTTATCTATATAAAGACAACCGAAAATTAAATGTAAAAGATTATGTTTGACATGAATGTCAAATCAGTATCTCTTAAATTATATTTTTATAAGTGTAAAACTTTCAAGGCCATCAAGTAAAATCATTCTTTTCAAATGCTTTTTACAATTTATTTAATCTTCTACAGAGGTAATATAATATTTAATTATTAAAAAACTGCAGTTTAATCTTTATTTATCCAAAATATTTGAAAATTATAAAACACAATTTTTATATACGAGTATATATTTATCATTTTATAAGAAATTAATCCGCTTCTAACCCATGATTTAATCGAATATAACAAGATACAGAACTGAATATTGTTAAATGGTAAAAAAATTTACTGACAGAAACCTGAAAACCTTGGCTATGAAAATATAATAAAGAGATTTTGTAACTTGTAAAAAAATGCCTATCAGATAAAAAAATTTGTACCTGGGATCTTTCGAACAAAAAATAGACATCAAGTTCTCCTTAGGGGAATTAACAAGGATAATTACAATTAATGAGAAATATTTCGTTCAATTTATTAAGTAGAAGGTATTCTGGTACCTAAAAATTAATTAAATGAAAATTTAAATCGATACATGACTATCACTGTATTTATCGTTACTAGTATTATTCGACCAGCCGATTAGAATATGGCTACATCCTTTTTTACGTTTCATTTTTCTTTTTAATTAATTTGCTTGTTAAAAAATAGTATAATTATTATTTTTAATTTAAGCATTATCCGAATAAAGTTTCTGTAGGGAATAAATTTATTAAGGGTCGGTATACATTGTCATTAAAACGTGTTAGTTTGTTAGTCGGTCGTTGGCTGTAACGTAACCACAGCCGTTGTATCAAAAATATGAGACTTGGACACGCATCTTCTATGATTAAGTACGTTTACCAATGCTTATCACTTTATTTCAGCTTATAATATATTAACTTCAACTTGAAGTACCGATTAATTATTAACGTTACCTTTATAAAAAGGTGAATAAAAATTAAATTTAATATACGTTTGATTAACTTATCTACGTGTGTATATTTAGTTTATTTTTTGTTAACGTTATAGGCCTATCACCCCAATGCTATTATTATTATTATTACAATAATCTTTATGTTTTCAATACTAGATCATAAGTGTGATTAATAATTACACCAGAAAATGTTAAAATTTATAATATATAACTGTGATCACATAATCTGTTATATTTATTATTTAGTATCACAAATAATTATATATATAATTATTATTTACTTTTAAGGCCGCAAAGGGACCACTTTAGTCAGAATAATTCAAGTCTTTTTTAGCCGATCTTTTGCCTTTAAGTTCTTAGCTTTAACTTTCTCC
>JAAAKQ030168066.1:0-12557 GCA_010016005.3 Zanna intricata
TGTGTTCCGCACTGTAGAATCCCACTACAGTGAGATGTTTCCTCTCCGGGTTGTGCCATACTTAATTGGAGGTCCGATTCGGAGGGGGGGAAAAAAAGAAAAAAAAAAAAAATTAAGGAGTAAATTTAATGGCTTGATATGAAGTATAACCTGAAAAATTGAAAACAATAGGTCTAAGAACAGTATTTTCAGTAGTATTCTAGAAATCTGGCGTAAAATAATAAGATTGGGGTAAAAAACACAGTGCTTAATGTTGGAATAAAATATCTTTGTTAAACGGGAAACAAACACATAAAAACCTTAACAAAACTTGTAGAGAATTGGATTCTGAGTAAAATAGTATGAATAAAGTCCATAGTAACAAAGTACAAACGTAAGAATTTCGAAATTTATTAAAAAAAAATATCAAACTGTGATAGATTTTTACTAAATATTAAACGAAACAAAATTTTTAATATTACAAAATAAAAAAATTAAATATTTTAGAAAAATAAAACAATCACTATAAAAATTTAAATATCCTTAATTAAGAGGAGGTATTTATTTGTCTTTACCTACTATAGGAGATTTTACGTATTTGTTTTAACCTTTTACTCATCTACTGGAAATTGTTTATAAGACATCTCTGCGAACATTTCTACACTTCACATACTTTCATTTTAAAAAATACTATTTTCTGAGATGCTGTAGGTGATCCGGAAACTTCATATTGTAAATCTATTACCAGCTGATCATTGAGGTTAAAATATAAGAAATTAACTTTTCTCTTGGCTGATTCATAATGACATTATTCAAATTATCCAGTAATTTTCTTTTCTGACATTTCAGGCTAAGTAAACACTTCCTCTTATTTAAGGATATTTGATTTTTCATTTTGATTGTTTATTTTTCTAAAATATTACATTTTTTTGTTTACTGTTTTACTGCCTTATTCAGGAACCTAGGCTTTAATTTTTTTTAGCAACAATATTCATTTCATTCTTATTTAATTTAAAAAGAGAAATAAATATATTCTACTATCAAAAATCTTTAATTAAATATTTTATAGTCTATTTCAATTAAAGTTTTAATTCAACCATACCAAATATAATTTCTACTCATTTCTTTTTCTTTTTTCACATTATTCTTTAATTCTTTTCACGTGTTTCCTCTTTCTTAAAATCATTACACTTTGATCTGATTCTTTTCCTTTCTCACCATTTTAAACTCAATTTCGTTTATTTTTAGTTTGAATACTTTCTATTTTTCCAGCTTATCTTATATTTCTATCTATTGAATAGTTGCTATCTTTCATTTCTTGTTCCTGGCTCCTTAGTCCTGTAATTCTTTTTTCATTTGTTGTTGGTACTGAAGATTGTACTTTTGTTCACAGAGTTTAATGAATGTGTTTTGTTTAGTTAGTCTCTGTTCGTCCATTCTGTTCACATTGTTCAGGAATCTCAGTCTCTCCTTTTATAGCTTTTTCAATAATCTCTATTTGTTCAGACAGTTCTTGGTTGGATTTCACTCTGTATCCTTCTGTTGTGGATTGTTCTTAGTGTTTGTCTTTTTAATTTCTTTAATGCTTCCAGGTTGATAAACATGTAAAGTTTTACCTCCTATAATATCATTCCTTTCACCACTGTTTGAGTTCTTGTTTCAAGACTTTCTGAGTCTTGACCTTTTTAAGAGTTTGAGTATTTTTTTTATTGTAGATATCTATGTATTGTTCTGTTTATTTTTTTTATTTATTTTTTTTTTATTTTATGCATTGCTGTTCATCAAATGGAAATCTCAATGATTGCTGTGTATTTTTCTATATTTTAAATGAAAAACACCTTACCTTTTATTCATATTTTTAACAATTGGAATATGTGTGTGTGCGTATGTGTGTGTGTGTGTGTGTGTGTGTGTGTGTGTGTGTGTGTGTGTGTGTGTGTCTTTTTTTATATATCTTCATTGCTCAGTATCGGATAGTATAATGAAATATCTTAATTTAGTTATGGTACTTTATAGAAATATTTACAAAAATTTAGATGTTAGAAATTGATTAAAAGAAAATAATAATATATATTTTCACATTACGGAAAGACGTAACTTTTTTTTCTTATTTGAATCAAGAAGAAAAAGAAAATAATAATAACACTTTTTTAATCATTTTCAACTTTTTGAAGTTTGTATAAAATTTAAGAAAGAAGTCGGTTTTATATTTAGTTTAAAGTTTATATGTTACTTAATTTTTACGTTTATTTATTACAGTAAATCTTTTTAAAGAAGCTTACATATGTACATATTGATATAAAAGAATTAAAATTTGTCAATATTTATTGCTTATGAAGGAATATTTATTTGAATTTTCTTCATATCTTTCTTAAATAATAATAGAAAAGTAGTATATGCAGTTCATTCTTTATAATACTATTTCTTTTTATTCTTTTTTTTATTTCGATCTCAAATACCTACTTATAAATCAATATTCATGTATCAGGAAATCATTATATACTGTATTATACTCCATATTAAACTATTTATTTGACAACGGATTACTTATGTGGTTCTGTAACCACAATAGGGAAAAATATCAAAAAAATTATGCATTACTACATAGTCGGTTTTTCTGTAACGACAAGAATATAAAAATTTTAAATGCTAGAATAGAAAAAAAATATATTGCGTAGAAGAATATTGATAATAATTCTATAGGTTTTACAAATTGATAAGTTATTTTTGATAAAAAATTTTTCATTTCTAATTTCTTTCTCCAAAAATATTTACGATTAACTTAAAATAAAGAAATTTTTTAGTCAGTTGCTATAATCTGGATCTAATTTTTTTTTTTTGTAACTTATAGGAAAAGGAGATTAATTTGTTCGATAATCTAATATCTATATATGTATATATATATATATATATATATTTATATATACATATATATATATATATAAATATATATATATATATATATAAATATATATATATATATATATGGCTGTATGTGGCACTGTGACACCAAAACCGCTCCACAAGTATCATTAAATAAGAGTGGGTGAGTTGTGTGTGTGTGTGTGTGTGTGTTTAAGAGATAGACTGTGTCTATGTGTTTGGGGGAAGAGAAAGTACTAAAGGAAGAGAGAGAGAGTGAAAGAGTGTGTGTGTTTGAGAGAGGGAATGAATATAGAAGCAAGTGATAAAGAGAACTAATCTTTCTCACTCTTTCTTTAAGGAGTGAGTTACGTAAAAATAATAATGCACACAAATTCGCTTCTAATAATACCAGATTTCTATTTTATATTGTTTATACTGAATTATAATGAATGTTTAACTACATGTGTTTTTTTTTCTCCGAATAGTTCACTTTGGAACACGTTAGATCATTTATTTATTTGCGGTTTTTCTGTTTTTCTACCTGCCCATTCCTCTTCATTCTTTATGATATTTCTTTCCTTCATTCTTCAGAAAGTTCAGCTCTGTTTTTCTTGCGTTTTGGCGCTTTTTGGAACCTTTTATTTTCATATTTTAATATTTTCTTTCTCTTATAATTTCTTCAGTTATCTTCAATTCTTTTAGGTCTTCTTGGACTTCTGTTAACCATTTTCTTTAGTTTTTTTTTACTTTGGAAGAAATAAAAAATTTGTTTAGTTAATCTTCTGTTATTTAAGTAAGTGAAATCTTAGTAAATGGGAGTAAAACGCAATTCATGGTTTCCTTCTTGTGCCGATAAATTTGCTTTTTTGAAATTAATTTTAACTGATTGTTTTAAAATTTAGGATCAAAACTTTTTCTTATAATTTTTTTTTGCTAGATATTCTAGTGACTTTTGTTGCACAATCTTGTGGTTTCTGTCACATAGAGTGATTTCCGGCTTTATCGTACCCTATATAATGTCGAAATTCGGAGTTCCATAATTTTTTTTTTTTTTTTTTTTTTTTTTTTGTTTCACCTCCAGAATCACCGTTAGGTTATATCTTCAGAGGATGAGATGAACGAATTGTAGCGAGTGTGAAAAATTCCATGCCTGACCGGGATTCGAACCCGGGACCTACGGATGAAAAGCCGAGACGCTACCACTCAGCTACGGAGGCTGCCAAAGTTCCATCATAAAGACTACTGTTGTTGTATGTGTTTTTCGTTAGTTGGAAAGCTAATTCCATTTTATTAGCTCTAACTTTTAACGCTTATTTATAGTGAGAATTCCAACTGATCCATTCTCCAAGATTTTTGAAATTATTCATTTTCTCTATTTTTATTCTAGTAGTTGTTATCATTATTCCCATATTATGGCATTATTAGCTAAAAAGTAGTGGATGAAAGAGTAATGGAAGAAAGAATGCTGAAGAATAATGGAAAAAGCAGTAGAAAAGTCCATCATCTTGTCTTACGCCAGTTTCGATGGGAAAAGGATCAGATAATTCTCCCAGAAATTTTATTTTCGAATATGTGTTAGTTAATGTTGCTTTGATTAAGTTTGCGAGTTTGTTTTCTAAACGTAATTTTGTTAATATTGAAAAATTTATGTTTTATCTACTGAATCTATGAATTTTTAAAATCAATAAAGTTATAACATAGGTTGTACCTTGACGTTTATAATATTCCATAATATTTTTCAGATTAAAGATTTGCTCTGTGCAAGATCTATCTTTCCTAAGTACACCCTGATATTCACCCAGTTGTGAATCCAGTTGAGATTCGAACCGATTAAGCCAAGCTTTAGATAGAATTTTGTATGTAACTTCCAAAAGCAAAATTTTCCTGTAGTTATTTAGGTTTGCTTTAAATCTTTTTTAATGGATAAGTGCAGTCTTCTAATCTTGAAATTTTTTTTCTATATATTGATAAAAATATTGATTAGGGGTTCTTTTGCATTTATATTGACCTTCTTTTATGTTTCTGCTATAATTTAACCTTCCCCCGAAACCTATTATACTTACGTTCTTTAATTAAGTTTTGAACTTCATCTAAATCCAGAGGTATAGAATTTTCTGCATTATGGTTGTTAATTTTGAAATTAAAAGTTTCTTTTGGTTGCTTACAATTTAATAAATTTTGGTAATATTTTACTAAGATTTTCCTATTTGCTGTGTTTTTATGTGGTTTTATTTTTACCATCCTCATTCCAGCTGAAGACTTGGTTGATTATATTTGGTTAATTTTTGTTTACATATTTGGTAGAAGTTTCATGAATTATTTTTATTAAAGTTTATTTAGTTTAAAAGTTCTTTATCATTATTTTTCTTGTCTTGATTTATATTTTTATCAATTTCTTTTGGATCTTAAGGAAATTTTGCCCTTTTTTTTCGATGTTTGGTTGAAATTCCACTTTTTCCATGCCTTTTGTCTTACATTTATAAGATAGTCGCATTCACGTTCACGACGTGTGATTTTTAACTTTCTTACGTGATGCAGTGACATGTGATACAGTTGAGAATAATCGACAATTTTATTTAATCGTAGACCGTTACGTAAATAACTTTCCAATTAAAAAAAAAAATATTTTGTTTTTAGAGTGGGGTTTGAACAAATGTGGGGTTTTTAGAAGGAGAAAACAAAACTGTATAACAAATTAAGAGAACAGACAAATTGAAAAATTTTATTTATTGTGACTGAGTTTTCTAGAATATTGCTGATGGACCGCAGATAAATCTGACTCAATATTTAATTTCAGACAAGACACTGGTTTCACTTATCTGGACATGTTAATTGTACAATACCAGGTACTAGATGACTGAAAATCCTCACCTTGTTTGAAATCCACATCAAGATAAGAGAATAGGAATATAGTATACTGTTTCTAGTATACTATACTATATAATACACTGTATCATCCTACAGTGGGGCTGATATTTTTTGATTGTCAGTACACAAATATACCGTATAATTTTCGAAGAATTCTAACGTAGATCATGGAAAATAGTACGGAGTATGGAGTTCTTTTCAAAGTAGTTAGATAAAACTGTCACTTATTAAACGAATCACTAGCACGCGTTCATTCAGCTTTTATTGAAGAACGGACTGTCAGCAGAGAGCGGTAGCCTCCGCGTTTCTCCAGATTTGTCTTATTGCTACATTTTTTCCTTTGGAGCTGTTTGAAGGTTAGAGTTTATGAAAACTCTTTTATAAATTCCTTATAAAACATAACTCCTTTATAAAACTTTATAAATTCTTACAGTATCGATAAACTGACGACGACCATTCATCTAGCAATCGATGACATTGACAACAACGGTTTTTGCGTCAGATGACTCAACATGATCACTCGAGCTGAAAAGTGCATGGCTGAGTAGAGAGCTCTGTAGTAAAAATATCATTAATAGTTAACTTTTGCTAATGTAAATACAGAATTTAATTTACATTTTCAGTTTTTTGTTTTTTCGTAAACTATTAAATGTCGCAACTGTGTTTAGTCTGTAGTGGTTTGGTTTTAATTTTCTCGCCCGCTATATCACTGCATCTGTTAAACTTTGGGTAGTATATAAATTTTAAAGGCAAATATTTTGAGAAACAATAAAACGATTAGATAAAACTTTTTTTTTTCTTTCATTGTTTATGTAAAAACATAAAAGGCGGCTTTTTTGCCACATCTCGTACATCTCTTGCCTACTTTGTTTTTATGTTTGAGCTGGACGTCCATCTCTCGCAGTCATATAGTATTGTACTTACATAGGTCTTCTCTCTATTTCTTCATCGATTTCTTTTGATTTCTGTTTGATTACAGTGTCGTTTTTTTTTTAATTATCTAATGTTTATGTTTAGTAAATCTAAATACGTGAGAAAGTAAAAAATGTAGTTATAACTTTAAATAAGAAAGCGAATGTTAATAAAGCATATTTACAGAAAAATATTTGTTTCATTATAATTTAATAAGAACCTGAATTTATGATATCAAAAAAGAGTTTTTAAATTAAATTGTATCATTCCTCATATCTCACACATGATTGGTAAAATCTAACAAGCTTTATTACGTATTTCAGAGCGTCACCGTTTATCAGGATGTGTGTCAGGATGTTATTGTCACCGTTTTAGTACAGTTATGAATAGCTGTCACGCAGTTGCTGCAACGAGATGATTCAATGCATCCTTCATAAAGATATAGCTTTAACAAGAAGCTAAATAGATGTACAAATAAATTTAAAAAAAACATATATATTGTACGAAGTTATTATAATATTAAATTTCAGCTTAGTTATTTTGAAAAAAGAAATATACAATATAAAATTTACTATGTAGTATATAAATACATTTTTTATTTATTTATATTTTTTATTTCATCAAATTATAGAAAAAATAGTGCTAAATAAAAGTTGTACAATATTCTGAAAAGTACACATTTTACAGCATAAGTAGCTGAAAGATTGTAAAATAATAGATTTATCCTTTATGAAAGATAAATTGACGCGTAGAAATTATCGTAATTGAAAATAATATATACAACAAAATTCGCTTGCAACGAACTATTATAAAACAAACTTATGAAACCTTTTTATTAATAATGGTAGTTTACAGTAACAATAATAATAATAATATAAGTAACCATTATTCTGTATAACTATTTCTTCTTCTTTCCTTATTACCATGAAATTGTTCATTAAAAAAAAAATTCTCTGTTATTAACAGAAGATTTACTTAAAAACGCAAGCTTATTCAGAAATGTTTCTCCTTTGCATATAGGTATCTAAAATATCCATCTTCCTTTATTGATTATTGAGTTTCCCACGAGCTAAGAATGAACGTATCGTTTACATACATAATCACTGAGAAATTAATTGAATGGGAGAATACGTAAACCGGCCAAGATGAACAGTGTTTCACCTTTCTTTCCACACCTTAATCATTCTCTTTTCTACAGACCTAGCAACTATTTTACAGTATCTATCTGCTACTTTTATTTTCGAAACTATGCTTACATGAGAGAGGAATTCATTGTCATGAAACAATTGTCATTGTCATGAGAGTGGAATTGGGGTGCATTTTCATTAAATTGCGTTGTTAATTTTAGGTCCTACTGCGCAATACGCTATGCATGTTGCGCAGTAAACATGTAAATGAAAAATAATAAAGTAAAATAATATAAGTAAAATAAAAACATATAATGAAAAATGTAAATTATCCATTAGCTTTAGCTCACGAAATCCTATTACAAGTAGCAAAAATTAGTTTCTCTGTTCAACTGGATATACCTTATAGCAATGACAGTTCATAAAAGGTACTTTCAGTGGCCATAAGATAAAGAAATTCTATTCCTTTTTTTTACAGTAATAACTTTCTTACACTAATAGTTCTGTGAATGTACCTCATTTAATTTTATAGTAAATTTACCAACTGAACTCTAAAACGTGACTACGTAACTTATGCGTTTGCTCACGCGTAATTTCTTACATTCCATAGCGTACACGTACACTGCACTGAAACATGGCACTGTTTTCGCAGTATCTTGTACTTGGTGATGTGGAGTAGGAGAGTTGAGTCATAGTGGTGGGTGATAAGGCAAGTAGATGGTGACAGATGGTGGGAGAAACCGCCAATATAAATAAATGGTAATGATTATAGTAAAAAATATAACACAAAATGTTCGTATCTTCTGATCAGAAAATTCCCATGAACTCTTTCATACAATGAGAAAGGTATTCCCCTATGCTATATCCTATAAATATGCTATATCCCGACGAGCCGTTCTTTTTCGCTGAAGCAAACGTAATAGGAATCGCTTATTTAGATATGCCGCGTTTTTGGATGTATCCTCAATTTCAAGATAGAGCAGAGAATTTTATTTGGCAACAAGTTGATGGAGTTACCCACCAACATAATTCTGTTCGGGATCGGTTAAATCACATGTTCCCGACCACTGGATCGGTCGGCACGACTAGATGAAAGAGCTTGTTTCCAGTGCCTCTACCACCTCACCTGATGTGACCCTACGTGATTTCTTCTTTTATTTTTTTTTTTTGTTATTGATGAGTTGCGTAGGAATACCATTTACGTACCCACCACGGGGATACTCCCCATGGGGGAGTGTCGAAATCGCAACAGGTTCCGCAAGAATATTTTTAAGTGCTATGTGTGTTTGCGTCCAACCTCTAAACATCCTCTCACTGACACTCTCATTCCCGGGGCTGGACCCGCAATTAGGCATTACTCAGTTCCGGGAGATGCCTTCGAGATCAGGGGTCCAGAGTACCCGTGCATCATCACCGCCGCCTATCCGTGCAAGCAAGAATGAATGACGGCTCTGCAGGGGATTGTCCTTCACTCCTTCGCTCTCCAGTCTTGATTTTCACCTGAACACAGGATTTGCACTTGGTCTAGGAGCCTCTCCTCCTCTCATCTACTTCCTTGGTCTGTATAATTAGCATCACCAACTTCGAGATGAGCTTGAAGTTTTGCTCGCTGAGCAGCATTGAATTTATAACGCTGTCTGTATTCCCGAGGTCTACAACTTTCGCACACTCCTGGCGCTGCACTTCTCACCTCATATAACGTATTCCAGCGTATCCAGATCACGCAATAAGGGACTGTGTCTTCTGTCATTTCTTCCTTTGGGATTTTATAAAGGATCTTGTAAATTAGCCTCTGTTATCTTCTAATCTATCTGATTACAGGTACAATATTGAAGCAGCTGTCGGTTCTATTACTTCAGACATACTAGTTAAAGTACAGAACAAACGCTCCGGATCGATTGGACGGAAATGTACCGTATGAAGTAAGTTGCTCATATTAAACATTTGTACGCAAAAATTGAAAGAATTACATTTTATTTGTGGTTCATTATTGTAAGTCAAAGTTAACAGATATTAGTACCATGATAATTATTTTAATACCACGATATTATTTTTTATATATTGTACGAAATTAGTTCTGGTGCGCTATTTTAACTGAGTAACTAACAAGCTTTGTATTCATAAATTAAAGATGTAGGCATTACTCTTTAGCAAGATATTTTGTTAGCAGATAATTAGAATACATAAAATCTAATTTTACGAGTATATTATTCATAATATTAGAAACAGCTTTATCTTAAAATTTCATCAGTGTACTCTTTATGAACTGGTTTTTCTTTGACATTATGTAGAATAATTGAATTACTCAACTTACAACTGTTTGACTGTACTTATGGTGCACTTAGTAACAATTGTAGAAAATTAATACGAATACATTTTAAGCAATATTTATAAAACTACATTTTATAAAAATTAATAAGATTTGTATTGTGTTTTTAATTTAGCTGGCTTTCACTTACAAATATGTCCGCGAATTAATTAAAATATTTATTTTATTACTAAAAACATTAATCAGACTATAATCATACTAGTTACCATAACATATTATATTACTTTATAATAAATTTTTTAATTAATTACAATAGATAATAAGTAGTAAAGATCATAAATAACGAACGTCTTCTGATTAAATTAATTTTCAGTGAAAGTAATTAATAAAGCTGAAATAAAAGCAATGAAAATAACAAAAGATGTTATCTAGACATTAGGAGAATTAAAGTAATGTTACAAAAGAATTCTTGAAAAGAGAAAAGACAAGACGTTCCATTTAGAAAAAAAAAACCTTTCAGATTTAACACGTTCTAGCCCATAAACTCAATGATGGGGAATCAGCAGATCAAAATAAATTATTCACCTAGCAATCGGCTGAGAGGTCGTTTTGGAGTTTAGAGACTCAATAAAACACTACTTGTCCCGTTTTAGTCACTTAAAATAACGTAAGTGGTGTCTACACTTCCATCAAATTTAAAAATTGTCTCTATTTAAATTCTTTTTTTTCCTTAATTAATCTTCTAACCTTAAGTGTTTTTCTGCTGATTGTTTTTTTAGTTCTTAAGTAATAAATTTTAATATTATTCAGAGATTTTTATTGTTTAAATATACTCATCTGGTTTAATTAGATAGGTGAAATTTTCTCTAGGATGTTACAAGAATTTTTCCTTTTTTGTACGTAACGATTTTAAACTAAGGTGATTAAATTTCAATGAATACTTAAACTCACTGTATAATTATGATTCTATTACGATTCGGATTATCATCGGATTAGAATGTAATTGAAAGTGAAAAATCAATCTCAGATACAATCTTTAAAGCCACTTGTAGAGAAGTTTAGAACAATTTCCAGCATAACAAATTTCTAAATATGGTAGATATAATTTTTAAAAAAAAATATATATATATATATATATATAAAATAGAAAAAAAATCCTACACTATTCTCCTAGTATGTTTATTGTAGTTTATAGATTTTCAATACATATATATTCAATATATATATATATATATATATTAGGATATCCCTCGAGGCTTCGCCCGCACTTTAGCACTTTATGTTTACTTGCGTACAAACACAATTCGAATTAATATTCCATTCCAAACACAACTAGAATTAATATTTAGGAAGTGTAGTGGTTAGGGGATATTTACAGTTCAGGGCAAGCAAAACGATCCCTTCCTGTCTAGCCAGGGGCTCTGCTCCCTGGATTTCCTTTTATTTCATTAAGCTCATGCTTGTGAGAATAATAATGATAAATAAAATTAAAACCAAAATTATTAATTTGTTCAATTATAAAAAAAAAAAAAATATCAATGTATTGTAATTTTATTCAGAATAACAGTTTGGTCAATATAGGACCCGCATCTTTAAGCGATATGATGAATTGAGGTTTCAAATTAAACAACCTCCTTCTTAAAAATATTATTTATGATATTATAATATTAGTTGATATCATCATATCATAATATACATGATGTTACATTATTAGTTAAATATGCTTACCCGTCTTTTGTATGGGTAAAAATGTATTTTGCCCATTTAAAAAAAATTAAATTTTTTTAATGTGCATCATGCGATAAGAATTTTTAAACAATAAAACGACATAAAGGAAATTTTAGTTAATTTAACAAATTTAAATATTTTAATGGATTTCACTTCTTTATGGCATTGAAACATAGTTACTGGTAAAATTAGAAAAACAAATAATAGCCTTTTAAAATATTATGTACATAATAATTATAAAAATAGGATGAGCTGATAATATAAAGCAAAGAACGAAAAAAAAATAAAAGTTCACTGATGTTATCTTGTTAATACGATGTTTTTTTAATGGCGGCAAATCATTACGATTATCAACGATTTGTGAATATAATTTAGAAGAAATTTTAGAAAGTGAAAATTGTTTATAACAACAAACATTGAAATACATGTAACAAATAACTGAGGATGCAGGATGTTTGAACGTTGGCAATAAGAGAATAACACGGAATAGAAAGGCTTTGGAGTAGACCTTCTAGGGAGATTTTAGAATGTATATGAAATACAAAAAAACGCAAGGATATCAGGAGATGCATATCCCCTATTCATCGTGGAACCTGGACATCAACCCCTTGTTGCAGGGTCTTTCCTAATATCGAATAGGTAAATACTTTCTTTTCTATTTTTTTTTTTTTTGGGGGGGGTTTTCGAAAGAGGAGGAAAAAGCTCTACCAGCCACCACCCGGACAGGTAAATACCTCTCTTTATCTGTTTAGCCTCCGGAACTACCGGTAAGGTATTACTTCAGAGGATGAATGAGGATGATGTGTATG